>JAXGGA010008750.1:0-55100 GCA_038373865.1 Uloborus plumipes
TACAGCGCCTACATTGAAATGCTTATGATATTCTTTGATGCATATTAATGTATGCATGATTTCCCAAGAAATAATAGTTTTACAGCTTCAATAATTTGGGTTTCTTTTGAGTAGGGGATCGGAAGGAGGGGGGGAGCTATAGCCCCATTAGGTTAAAAATACGATCAAATTTCAAAGACTTTTGATACTGATAAAGCAATATTTTCATAAATTTGAGTTTTACACTGTGCTTAAATATATATGAGCAATATTATACAAAATTAGATCTGTGGTAGGAATAAAGGATTGTAGCACTGCATGTCTATTGGTTCAAACTTACAACAGATTAAATTGCGATTTTTCGTGTCATGGAAAGGTTTCGAAAATCGAATTTTGTTCTCTGACCGAGATTGTTTGATCGCAAAACAAAACTGGGTTGAAAAGGTTTAAGGTAAACAATCGCCAAAGCTGTTGGGACAAATTTGAAAGGAGAAGACAAAAATTATATCTCTGTGAAAGTTATTAAAAGATTGCGACTGGCAAAAAATATGTTTAAACGGTTAGTTTTCATTATTCAAATTTCAATTAAGTGTGGTTAAATTTTGTGTTAATTGCTTGAAAACCAAATAACTAACAATAAATTATGCTCTTTAAATAAATTCCATGTAATTGTATGGCATTAAAAAAAATGAGCTTAAATATTCATTAATTCTAAAAAAATTATGTTTCGTATTGCGGCTCAGCAAAAGGGCCTCAAGCGACTATCAGTATTGTAAATCTTCGCGGAAAGTATTGCTTAGTAGCAATACTTTTATGAAAGGTTTTTTTTTTAAGACTTTCTAAACAATGTAGATTAAAAGATTTTGACAAGTAATTTCGAAAAGAAAACTAATACATCTAAATACATCTTTTTATATTTTAATGAAATAAAGGTATTTTTAAGGTGGTGACAGTCATTAATAAATATATATATATTTTTTTAATGTATGCGTAAATAATGCCAATCTATGTGGTTTGAGAACGAACATCATCTTGTTGGAAAATTTCCCTTAGATTAGTGATCAGTATTTGTTAGTACTAACGGTGCAATCCTCAGACGTAAAAAAAAAAAAAAAAAAAAAAAAAAAGTCAATAATCTTGGGAAGAAGTAAATTATTACTTATTTTCTCTCGTCTCCCTTTTATCGAAATAAGAGATCTTAAAATATGCTGAAATTTAAAGAAACGTCACCAATTTAAACGAGTTTCGTTAAAACATTGCGGATACCGCGTATCTGTATGGTTTGTATCGCACAAGAACATACCATTCCCGTATTTTCTTTTCTAAGCTAATCCATTTACTTGATGATACATAAATTTAAAAAAAAAGGCTTTTAGTCAGAAACTTTAAAAATAAGATTACATTAAAATACAAATCATACCTATAGCCAAAAAAAAAAAGGGAAAAAAGCAAGGGCAAAACTGCATACATATGAAACTAAACAAAATAATGATTAATACATTGCAGGTTTAGGCACCAAAAAGCAGTTCATGGACTTGAATCTGTAGATGAAGTTATTATCTTCTAAAAAAAATTTTAAAAAAATCAAATAATGAGAGGGGGAGGGAAGAAACTTCTTTTTTATGAACATTTGTTGAAAAAAATAATAAAATTTTTATCTAAGAAATGCAAATGAGAAAATTATTTTTTGTCTTGCTAGAAAACATTTCAATGATTCCTAGTAAATACTTATGCAGCAAAAACCAATTCAACTGAAGCCAAAATTCATAAAATTTGAAATATTTTTAAGAATGTGGAAACTTAATACATTAAAAACATACATTTTCTAAGTTAATTTCAACTATTTTTTTCTAAAAAAAAATAAACAGTTTATTTATTTCCTATCTTATCTTTTTACTCATTTTTATTAACATAATTACCTTTTCAATGCCCTTAGTTATTTGTTTTCGTGTCTTTAATAGAACAAATTTGTGGACCGTTTTAGTTTAATTAAAATTGTATTTTAATAAAAGAAGAGAACACCTATTTTAAAACAAAAGTATTTTCTCAATATAATAACTTAGCTACATTTACACTGGCGGAAAAAAAAATCCCAACACCAAAAAAGACTTGTGTTAGATAAACGAAATTTGGTAGGCGTGTTTATACAACTGAAAGATGACATTGATTGAAATTTCGAGTTCCGCGCATTAGTGTGGCGCAGCTGGCGTCACTCAGAACATGCAAATAAGGCTTGTTTTAAAAGCGTGTTGTGAAGCTCGTGTGTATTATTTTTCCGTGAAATTTGACGAATTGCGTTCATGTTAGCTAGGAATGCCTTTAAGAAGACGAAGAAGCCATTATCAACAGCTCACCGAGTTTAAACGAGGTCGTACAATTTGGCTACGAGAAGGTGGATTTTCATTTCGCGATATTGCAGAAAGACTTGGGTGGGAATGTTTCCACCATGCATGATTATTGGAAGCTATGGGCAAGGGATGGTACTACCTCAAGAAGATCGAGTTCCGAGCTGCCACGTGGCACGACTGAGAAGGAAGATCGCCGAATCTTGCGTACGGCTGTGGCGCATCGTACTGCATCTGCGGCTGACATTCGAGCTGCAGTTGGTACTGTCGTGACCCAAGGAACGGTAAGAAACTGTTTACTTCAAGGACAGCTCCGAGCCAGGCAGCCTGCAGCCGGTATTCCATTGACTGCAAACCATTGCCTTTTCCGACGGCAGTGGTGCCACGACAGAGCTCACTGGAGGTCGGAGTGGAGATCTGTTGTAATTTTTGATGAAAACAGATTCTGCATTAGTGCCAGTGGTGGCTGTATATTGGTCAGAAGGAGGCCAGGGGACCGCCTGCATCCAAGCGGTCTACGGCCTAGACACACGAGACTCACACCTGGAGTTATGGTCTCTGGAGCAATTTCCTACGACAGCAGTGGCATTCTTGTGGTTATCCTAAACTCACTGACTGAAAATTTGTCGTCAGTCTGGTAATTTAACCAGTAGTACAGCCCTTCATGAGTAGCATTCAAGGGGGCGTTTTCCAACAGGATAACGCTCGCCCTCACATCGCTGCTGTAACGCAATGTACTCTACAGAGTGCTGACATGTTACCATGACCTGCAAAATCACCAGGTATGTCTCCAATTGATAACGTATGGGATATCATTGGACGGCACCTCGAGCATCATCCACAGTCAGCAATGACGGTCCTAGTATTGACACAACAAGTGCAACAAGCATGGAACTCCATACCACAAAGTGACATTCGGCACCTGTATGACATAATGCATGCACGCTTGCAGGCTTGCCTTCAAAATTCTGGAGGTTACACCCTCTACTAAATTAACATAATTTCACATTTGCACAGCATTTTCTTGAGCTTAAATTAGCCAGTGATCTTGTACATTTAATCAATTAAACATGTTAACTAGACAATTGCATTACCAGAATTTCATTACTCTACAGAAATTTTTTCTTGGTGTTGGGATTTTTTTTTCCGCCAGTGTATTATCTGAATTCACAACGTAAATTTAAAATTATATCAAACATGTTCTTGTCTTTTTTTCTTCACACATTGTTTAAATGTCCTCATTAGTTAACTACATAATACTAATGAAGGACATTAAAAGTAATAGGCAAAATATTGCTTTACCTCTCAAATAGTTAGTGTAAATAATCCTTTATTTATTTCAATACAACTAAAGTTGACCTTAAAGCATTTATGTCGCTGTCATCGTGATACAAAAGCTTATTTCGAAGATCAAATTTAATTTTAGAAATGTAATTAAAACTTCCATTTAAAAATTGCATTTAAATTCACATCTGTATTAAGAAAACTACTATAAGTTATGAATTTATTTAAACTAAAGGTTGCATTCTTTAAATTTTAACAAAACAATTATGATTACATTAATATATTATCTTTCAAAATTTCGCCAATCAAATCCTTATCATTAGCTCCAATATTTTATACAACATTTTGTTTCTTAAATAACCTTACAAGCAAAATAAATACATTATCTAGAACCAAGCTTACCTGTTTAAATCCATAGCAACTGCAATAATCATTAAAATCCTCAAAATAATTGCTTTATGTTTCACATTTTTTGCATTCATATTTCAAGTTTTGTGTTTGCTGATTCTTTCACTTATAACCAAAAAAAAATAATAATAATATATACACTGAAATGAGAAAACAGAAGTTTTAACCAAAAGGCATTTATTCTTTCGCTCAGCACATTTCACCAACGCTCTATTGAGTCTGTTTGAGTCCTTGTAGCTCCTGATACATTCCTTGTTTCCATCTCCTCGGCCTCGTTGCTACCCAACCCTGGACTAGAAATGAAGATTAACTGTCTGAAGCTCCTTTCTCTTTTATGATTTTTTCGGTGAAACTAGGTTGAAAAAATTGCTAAGCACTTTAGGTCAAAGCTATATTGGGACACGTGTTGCCAAATGCACTGAGTAATGCCATCATTTTTTTACCAAAAGCGATCAATACTTATTCTTTCGTGATATATTACCCTATTAAAGTAGTATATATTTATGGAAAACGTATAAGGATTACTTGAATTGCAAAGGTAGTTTTTAAGAAGTCTTTTTGACGGACTTATTACAATTATTTTTTTACTCCTGAAGCTTTAAACGACATTCAGTATTCAAGTATTCATAATTATTCTCATGTTGAATGCATTTAGAACATTTTATACACTATAGACGTTTATTTTTATTTTTATAAAAAACTTACATTTGGGATCGAAATATGTGGAGAAGAAAAATCATTATTTGCTAGGATAGCTGATACCAGTAATTAACAGTTATGTTGGTACATTGTTATTAGTTAAAAATATTTCTATATAGCAAAATCATATTAATATCTATTATAAAGTTAATATAAGTTGGGGATTCTTGAGAAAAACCTGATTTCAGTAACATTAATGAATCCAATAACTATTAAAAATGTGTCATGTGCAAATTGAAATTACGACAACGTAATCATTCTGAGCGAAAAAAATAGCAAAATTATGAACATTGAAGTTCAAGGTTTTTTTTAACGTAAATTAGCACACAATACGATATTTTATGTAATTCAACGTAAATTATCACATTGAAAGTTTAGTATTACAAAACATATCGCACATTGAGAATGCAGATTGAAAGGGGCCCATCTTTAATGCTGTTCCAATTTAAAAAGTGGACATTCCATTTTCCGATGTACAATTAGTGTTGCCCACGAAGATTTTTTAAAAGAGATGAATACTCAATCATACATAATTTAGAGAGAAAACTGAAGGTTTAGTTCATTTGGCATAATTTACAAACGTAATTTAAAATACATTAGTATCATCAATTCATCTATCCCCGCTTAACAGCCCCATGAACACATTGAAAACTATTTGCAACCAGAAGCCACTCAAATTCCAGGAAGTTTTTGTGTCGGAACAAATACTTGAACCAATAAAGTTGCAATTCTTCCTCATTTCATTGAAGGATAAAAGTGTAGATGGAAGAAATAAAGTCAGAAGAGAGATTCCTTTACAAAGCAGTGAGGGCCATTTATTTCCACTCTCTGAGAACAGAATTACGAGGAGCATAATGAGGAGTCCCCATTAACGCGGGCAAAACCATTATCGTAAAATAAAATAAACAAAGACAAAGTGTCTGGATAGCTCAGTGCCGCGAAACACGCAAAGCTCTCCAAGCATGATGCACACAGTCGGATATTTCTCTTGGCCATTTAAAGCTCTTGGTGCGGCGTTCTGTCTAAACCCGTTCTCCAAAGTAACCGCTGGTCTTTTGATTTATGAAGCGAACTTCAGACCTCTTGACAATCGATTCCTGAGAAAAATTATAGTCTTTTCCACTTTTCCCTTCTCCAGTGATGGAATTCATCTTTGGAAGAGGAAATGAATATATAGTGGGGACGCATAACTCTGTATTAGGCTGGAATAAAGGAAATCTTGAGGCAATTTTAGGTTTGAATTTGAAGTTGGGAGTACTGGTTATGACGTGGATATACTTTTATAGAGGAACTGAGTGGAAATTAAATCTGTAAGATGAAAATAAGTCCGAACTTTTCAAAGCCTCGAAAAAGCAACATATTCTGTTTTTGTTTGAAAATGATATAAGAATAAAGGTGCTCATTATATAGATTATGAAATATTAAAAGCATAAAAAATCTTAACAAACCACTTTTATTAAAAAAAAAATCTTTTGACACCCACAATCCCGTATGCATTTTTGTAGTAAAAATAAAAGCCTTGTCTAGGTCTGCAATGCGCCACATTTAGTTTGTTTTATTTTCTAATACACGATTGGCTATGAATTTGATATATGTTTTATATCTTCCTATTTATTTAAGTAAATCTACCTCTGTTTTCGAGCCAATTTATAATAAAAAAGTATAAATTCATTTCTAATTTTTATTAATTTAAACTCCATTTGTAAATTATAAGCATAACAGGACATGTACGTTTAGAATTTTTTTTCATTTAGAAAATTTCACATGAATGAAAAACGAGAAAGTTTCTAGATATAGCGTATATTACTGAGAAATGTTTATGCATACTAACTATATGATGCTATGTTTTTCGTTCTTTCCCCTCTTTTGTTCTCATTATTCGTGAAAATACATTAACAAAATAATTTGAAGGTAACAACGAAAAAGGACCGTTATTTAAATATTATGTAATTTTTGAGTCTAATTTTAGGAACAAACAGTAAATGAATGCTCCTCTGAATGTTTGATTTAGTTCATAGACGAGAGAATTTCATGTTTATCTGTATACTTATTTCAACGCTGCTTAATTTCGTGTTTTGACAAATTCTACCCAAATAAAATGAAAGGGGGACGGTACAAATGACGTAAAAGTGCTGAATTTAACGAATTCATATTTTACGAAATTTGCTTCAAAAATATGTGTTACAAATACTACCAAAACATCTTTTTTAGGAAAATGAATGGAAACGAAAACATGTTTTCGCTATTTTTCCTGTTGGGCATAACAAACCATTGACGTTGGATTTAGAAAATAAATAAATGAAAACTGTCAGAACTTTTTGAGCTTAAATCATCCATGAGCCATTTTCATCTACGAATGATCTGTATGAAATTTAAGCTGGTCCGGTAAGCGTCGAACTCGTAAGTGAAAACTATTTTTCTTTACCAATCACAAAAGTCCATATTTTGTGGATAAATTAGATTAACAAATACAACCAGTGCGCTATTTTATATAAATTAACGTTGAAAACTACGGCAGCTTCACAATCAAAACACAAAACTCCAAAAGAAATCCATAATTCCAAAAAACGTTATTAAATGGGTTTATTATTTTTATTTTGGAAAATTGAAAGCACTCGGCTGTTTTACATAATGCGTGAATAAGACTCAAAACAAAAAGTGTTTAAAGTATTGCCTTCAGGAAAATAATCAGGAGAAAAAGTCTAAACAAATTGATAGCCGTGGTTTCTAAAAGATTTTTGTTCTAAAAAACTAGTAGCCAAATATTTTTGGTCGTTCTATTTGACCTAGGGGATATTGTAGGAAGTAAGACATAAGCAGAAAGAAGATTTATTCTTTAAATGATGCTGAAATTATATATTTCCTACATTTATTGTGTAAGAAATGGCCAATCTAGAATAATACAATATTTCATTCTTACTTAAAAGTATTCAAATCACCTTTCCTTTCGTCCTATCTGGTTTAATAGCCTAATCAAAAAAATTTTCACTGCAACAAAATGACTGCACTTTTATGACATAAAGCAAACCTTAGCAACAGCTCACGTGCTTTAAAATGCATATTTCTACTATTTTAAACAAGTGTATTATTCTATATATACTAAGACGACGAACTATTTTCATGAAGATCGAAAATAGTCTAAAGCTAAATACTTTGCACATCTTAAGAAGAAAAAAAAAAACAAAACGCCGTTACACTTGATTCCTTTGTTCCTGCTTAATAAGTAAAATTTCTCAAAGCTCAAATAACTACGAAGAAGAATTATTTTCATTCCAGCACGCAAAGCTGCCTCCATCAAGTAAGACGATGCACTGCTTAAAAAGCTTACAGAGACAAGAATAATGCATTACCATCCGAAATAGATTATTTAATATTCCCAAAAGTAAGGATTTTCGAGGCATTCCCCGTACATTTTACGACATTGAAGATGAATGAGGAAAAAAGTAAACTTACCAGGCGGAAGTTTAATCATGAAGACCATTCTTCCTCGCAAAGAAGTCTGTAAGGAAAAAGAACGCTATCTTTAATGCATGTCTGGCAGAAATAATACATAGAAGTAATACTTTTTTTTTTCTCCTTTTTATTTTCCGCTGAATTTGTTGTCTGTTTTTTTTCCTTTTTCTTTTTTTAAAAGAAATGTGTTGTGAATATTGAACAATGTTTTACAGAATTTCATTCGGGTGATGCAGAGAGAAAAAAAAAAAAATCGAAAACATTTTTAATACGTTAATTTATTTTTTGACGGTGACAGAAAGCGTAAACGTACCACACACACACAAACACACACACTATTTAAATTATGTATGTGTATTTTGAATGTTCCTGTACCGTGAAGAAAGCGAGTTACTTCTATCCTAACTGCCGGAAGAACAGTTGCAAGTTGCAAATCAAACTCATATCTGAATTAGGGCTGCGACATCGATGTCGATGTTTTAGAAACATCGATGTTTTTGTTAAAACATCGATGTTTTTAACATCGATGGTTTGGTGTCGATGTTTTTTCCGATGTCGATGTTTTTTCCTTTCGAATTAAAAATGTAATAAAATTTCTCACAGAGAAGTGACATCGATGGAAAAACATTATCTTTAAAATGAAAAAACCATTGACATTAAAAAATAGACCCAACAACATTCAATTTCGGAAACATCATCACCAATGTCGTAACCCTAATACATAGGATAAGCACCCGGAATTAATGTCTGACAAAAAAAAAAGTGCAGGAGCCCTTTAGTTATCATTTATTGAATATCTTTTTCAAACCTAAATAGTCTGAATTCCCGTCAAACATGCAAAAATTCGTCTACATTTGAAAAGTGCTACAGCTGAGTTCCTGTGATCTACCATTTAGGTCTTTCATCCGCTATGTCTGGAAAATAGCATAGAAAAACAAAGCAAAGTAAATCTGCTGCTGCCGGTGTGTCTGCAATTCCCGAAAGTGTACCTCTTTTACCTAATAATGAATGCATTTAAAATAAACAGAGGGATTTTTTCTTGACACATCATAAACATTAACGGCGACAGTAAAACCTTCTCCGGTCTGTTTTGTTTGTTTTTTGCAGTTTACTCGCAAAGTGCGGTGTTGTACGCAATTTCACGCATACGTAAATTCACATTTCTAGCTCCTAATAATAATTGTTCATTGCTTAGAAAAAATTTGTGTTTCATATAATCAAAATAATTCTTTCTCATCATTGAACTGACGGTAAGTGCTATGATAGGGGAGAGTGGTAATGAATGGGCCATGGTGATGAATGGGCCACTAACAAAATATGAAAAAGTATTTGCATGAATTTTTTTTTATGCCACCAATAGATGTAGCTATTTGTTCTACTAAACTCATCCAATTTTCATTCGTTTGCGCTGAGCCATTTTCAAACTAGAGTGGCATGGTCAAGAATCTGACTGAAAAGTAAGTTTTTCCCTTTTTAGTAAAACATTTCCTAGCTAAAATGTACCAAGTATTTCACTGCATACATATGTATAAGCTAGTCTTTCCATATCTATAAACTAATCTTAAAATGTATTTTGATGTTATCTAAATTCAATGTACTCAAAAAACCTAAATGTATTCCAAAAGTATAGGTGGGGCTGAATGGGCCACTATGTCATGGTAATGAATGGGCCACCTAAATATTGTTTTTCTTCCTTTTCTTTGGATTTCCGCATTAATATGAAACACAACTGACTGTCATAGATAGATTAAGATTACTGTCGTGGTTTATAGTAACTTCTAAATATAATTTGCAGATCTGTATTATATTCCTATAGTACAATAGACCTCTGGTCGCAGTGCGTGGCTTGAAAAAGCCCCCTCTCTCCTTCATAGAAAATTCCTCACAGTACAATTTCATTTTCTTTCTTGGTAACTTAAGTTAGATATTTCTTATTCCTGATGTCTAGTAAGTTTAAGAAAAAAATTTTGAATTTTGACAAGTTTGAAAATGAAGATGAAGTTTTTGAAAGTGATTTTTAATATTATTTTTGAAATTTTTAAATTTTGTTAAATCATAGTGTGTATTATCTGTTATTTTTTATATGTATATTTGATGTTATTTAGTTCTTACAATCTCATTATTTAGTCATCTTTCTGCTACAATTGGTATGCATCAGTTTTATTTTAATTGCATCAGTTTTGATGTTAATATAATTTTAAATCAGTATGATTTTGTATCATCATGTCAAGTGCCACATTTATTTTGTCATATTCAGCAAATAAAAGATTAAATCCACACGTTTTCATTGAATTCATTTAGTGGCCCATTCATTAGCTTCAATGACCCATTCAACCCCATAGGTGGGGTTGAATGGGCCAAATTTCAAAATTTTTATTTTCTATTATAATTCATTATAGACAGGTGCTAATCCAACTTTTATGACTTTTTTAGATAGCCAGATAAGTAAAGTAACTAAAACACCAATTTAGAGTTAAAACAAAGTGTTAGAAAAAATTACAAAAATTCAAAACCAAAAAGTGGCCCATTCATTACCACTCTCCCCTACATTTTTTTCTTGGATTCATTTTCGAGGCAGATTAATTTTCAGTATTATTCAAATAGAAAATACTTCCTTTTTCTAAACCTAGTTTGAGTAAATCTTTGCATGTTTAATTATCAGTTTTTATTCTATTCAATTGTCAAATCAATACATTTTGCGAAATTATTCCTATTAATTTGTATTAAGGACTCAAAATTCAGTATTTTCAATGCATTTGTCGAGTACTTATTCTTTTGTATTGCTTAAATTAATAAATGAATATATTTATAAAATTTATTACTGGCTTTACTTTGACATTTTTGAAATAACAGTTTTATTCAACGCATTGACGAAATGCCAAAAGAATTCTCTGACCCTCTTAAAAACATTTGTTGGAGATTTTCATGTATGTTACTTTGTAGCATAGTTTATTCAAAAATGTACGCTTTTTTTTTTTTTGTAAAAAGATCGATGTTTTAAAACATCGATGTTTGAGAACATCGATGTTTTTTGATCGATGTATCAATACCATCGATGTTGTAATTTCTAACATCGATGTTTTGTAAACATCGATGTTTTGCCTTCGATGTCGCACCCCTAATCTGAATTGTCTGTTTTATGCTTTAAACATTGCATTTCATTTGTAAATACACCCTATTTAATTTAATTTTAATTGATTAATGTCTCTTTAAGTTAAAAAAAATTCAAATATCTTCAGACAAAATTTTATTTTGTTCAGGAATTATCAGTAATTCAGTTTGAAGTCAGGGATTTTAAAACATAGTAAGATCTATTTTCATTACCATCGTCCAGCATCTTAATTCTTACAAGAAAACCAGTTAGAGTTGCTAATGTACATTTAAGGAATTGGCGACATACGATTTCAGCAATAATGTACAGAATATAAACATCATGTGCACTCAAATAAACACCAAAACTATTGCAAAAACAAACTCTGTTCCATAGCTGGTAAAATGCGTACTTTTTTTTTTACTACTAAATGCCATTTAAACCTTTTGTTGTATGAATGGAATTCAAATATAGGACCAAAGACGTTCCGCATTTGTGGGAAAAAAATAACGTAATCGACTTTTGACCTAAAATATACGAGTACTAATAAAACGGGCAAGCAGACATAAAAGTGTCAATGCATCTCTTTAGTTATAATAATAAGCGAAAATAGAAAAATTACTGAATTTATAAAAAAAAATATATGTATATATATCGAAAAAAAAATTTAAATCAGCTACCAGTTAGTGAAATCCAAGATTTTTTTTTTTTTTTTTTACTTTTTTAAACATGCAGTTATAAACTAAGAAAAATGTCAGCGAAGGAATGTATTTTTTCAAAAATTTGTGTAAACAAAAGTAGTACATATTTTGAAATTCAAGCTACATGATTTGATGACTTAGTTTTTACAAATCAAATTGATTCAACATAAGTAATTTTTTGATTTAACACAAACATCTTAAAAAAATTTTGAACTACCGTATAAAACAATTACAAAGCCTGATGTGAGGATTTAAGTTTTATAATGCTTCATGGTTGTTTCTTTAAGAACTATCCGTTCACTTTATTTTAAAACGTATAACGAGAAAGAGAAACGTTAGATTTTCTTTCTTCTTAAGGTAATCCGATAGAGGCCATTAGTGGTAATTGGTGATGAACAGAAGATTCCAGGTTATTCCTTTTCCTTTCTAAACTACAATCGATTCCAGCCACCTTTTGCTGGAGACGTAATAAACTTAGCACATTTTGGTTTGCCATTTAGGATTCTTGTAGGACTGAAATTAGATTTTTTTCCCTCATGCATTATGGTGGGTTTCAGCCTTTCTCAGATTTCGCTATCTACTTTTAGGTCATGTATTTTAACCAATTACCGAAATCCAATGTAGTCGAATAAGATTTTTTTTTTAATGTGCCTTTCAATATTTTTATCTAGTTTCTAAAACCCTAGACAAAAATATATTTCTCAAAATGATATGATACACTATCTGCTAATACCTGAATTTTGTATAACGTTTTGCCTTTTTAAAGTTTGGACCTCACACACACATACGTATATTTTACTTTTATAAGCGCATATTGTATGCTTACTTATTATTTTTATTGTTGAAACATGGACTTGAGTCAGTTCCAGCGCATGCTTACTTATTATGCTTACTTATCATTTTTATCTTTAGCGAAAGGATATTTTGTCCTTTTACTTCCCGGAATCTGCAGTCCCATCAAATTGCATCGTTGTATTCCTCCATAGGACCGTTATTCCTTAATACAGGGTGCGCCAGAGAAACTTACTTTTTTGAAAAAAATCCTGTGCGGTGAGTTGGCTGCGTAGAAGGCCGAGAGTGGGCGCATCTGGAGCGGGAAATCTCCAAGTTTTGTTTTCCCTTTAATTAGTCGCTATCATGCTATGGTCAAAAGAACAGCGCGCCTTTGCCGTCGAAAGCTACTTTTCGAACGGCCGTGAATGCAGCTCGGTACAGGACCATGATCGAGGAATTCTTTCTTCCCAGCCTCGAAGAAATGAACATTAGGGACGTGTGGTTTCAGCAAGATGGAGCCACAGCACACACAGCACGAGATTCAATGAATTTGTTGCGACAACATTTCCCCGACCACCTCATCTCTCTCAGGCGATCCCATGGCCAGCACGCTCCACAGATTTGGCGCCGTGCGATTTTTTTTATGGGGTTATTTGAAATCCCTGGTTTATGTTGATCGACCACGCACAATAGCTCACCTCAAGAATAACATTCGCGACGAAATTGCCAACATACCAATTGATATGCTGCAAAGAGTGCTTACAAACTTTAAAAATCGTCTTAATCAGTGTATGCTCAATGGGGGTCATCATTTAACCGATGTCATTTTCAAGACTAAATAAAAAAAATGGGATATTGTATTCTCAAATAAAAAAAGAATTAAAACAATAACTTAAGTAGTTTTGTTTTTATTGACATTTATTAAAAAAAGTAAGTTTCTCTGGCGCACTCTGTAGATCAATGGGAGTTGAGATGTGCGACATGACTGATTTTCATTCATATCGTTGGAACTGACTCAAGTCTATGTTTCACCAATCGATTTTAAACATAAATAAAGTGCGTCATAAAAGAAATAAACGATGCTTTATCATTTTGTGCACACAAATATTTTTTTCTACACAAAATAATTATTTGGAGAGTAGAGCGATATGTTTATGACTATTTTAATTATTTTATTCTTACTGTTAAATATTCTAAAAGTAAAATCATTCGAAAAAATGATGCTGGCGAATAAAAAAAGGGGAATACGGATTCCAGCCAGTTTATTATAAGTGAACTATGTTAAGATTTACGAAAAAATGATTATAAAAAACCTCTATTAAAAGTTTGTTTAAAATTATATTCTTATTACAACGGGAGAAAAATCCTTTTTCTTTCTCAAATTTAAAAACTGAATTGTAATGCAAAAAAAAAAAAAAAAACTTGTTTGTCCATTTGTTGATTATTGTGAAAAAATAGATTTATATTGCAGCAATTGAATACAAGAACAATGTATGATATGTGCTCTATAACCCAGCGGGAGGAAACAAAGCGTGAGGAAAAATTTTCCAATGACATTTTATATTTCTTCGTTTTTTGTTGAATGTTTCGAGTGTGATTAATCGAAGAATGCAAGCACTAAGCCACTCGTGTAAAGCGATATTTTTCATCTAATAAATTGAACTAAGCTAAATAGTCAGCAATAATTTTAATACAGTCACATCTCACTTATACACCGCCTCAAATATGCGCCTTTTTCACTTATACAACGATTTCAAATGGTCCCATCACATTCCATAGCAAAATAGTGATAGTACCATTCGTTTATGCGTCGCTTCAAAGATAAATATTTCACTTATGCACCGAATTTTCCGTAAAATGCCTAAAATATTTTTTTAATTTTCTTTAAAAATAAGCATCTTTCTTTACTTTCCTCTTTGATATTTTGCATTTATGGCTCACGGAAGGCATTTCTTCCGCATGAACTAGAATTTGGAGAGCGACAATTACCTATTATAGATCGTTTTAAGGGGAACATTTTGTAATTATGCTACAATTTCATTGTAGTTACGTTACAGTAATTGCCAAACCGTAGTAATATGTCCCTTTTCTACAGAAACGTCCTTGTTCATTCTCTCATTATAACCTATGTTGCGTTTTAATCCTTTAAATAGGCTTGTTCACTTATACGTCTTTCTCACTTATGCGCCCTTTTCTGTTGGTCCCTTGGGCCGATGCATAAATGAGAATTCACTGTACAATAATATAAACGTGTTTGTGTAAAAAAATTAAATATGTTAAAATCTTTCCTCGGAACAATGAACTTTAATTAAAATTATTTAACACATCATTGGATTATTTTTTATTTGATACGCATAAAAAAAATGTTTTTTTGTTTTTTTTTTTTTTTTTTTGTCTAAATTTTCTAAGATATTTTCCTTTCAATATTATTTTAAGAAGAAATAGAAAGTAAGCTAACAGAATGTATCTTTGATGGTTCCGAAATAATGATCTCATTCCGAGATCTCATCAATGATTTCTACTCCTTCCTCCTCCCTTTATTGTTTTTCCTCCTAAATCCCGAGGAGAAGTTGAAGCTGATTTAGGGAGGAGCCAATTCGAAGGATTCGTGATGAAGAAAAATGACTTTTGGGAAATACCCCAGGGAGAATGAGCGACGGCATGGATGTACGCTTATTTCAACAGCATGTGACAAATACAGCCTGGGAATGGTGAATGTTTTTCACAGCTCTAAGAATATATAAGGATTTTTTTTTCTTCGTCTTCTTTCAGAGAAGTGAGTTTGTTTTGTTTAGGTGGCAAATTCATGGTGAAATGCGAATTTGTATATTATTGTTCTTCACCATCTTATCGGTGTTACATCTATACTTACATTATTTGTAATTTAAAAGCAAGAGCAGTAATTAAAAATTATTTGTGGCTTATAGTTTACCTGAAAATAAAATTGTATTTTTGAAAAGGCTCTTAAGTTAAATTGGAAAACATAATAATAAATATCAGATTATTTTTCTCCAAAATAGAAACTTGGTTTAGTTCAGCAACTGCCTTACGAGTTTAGGTTTACTAATTTTCTAGTCTTTCTCAGCGGAAGTACCTATATAGATTGAAAAATAAAATTTGGGTGCTTAAAAAATGGCACTCTAGAAAATAGAGAGGCCAATTAAAAGCAGATTGCAACTCAAATTCCTAAATAAATTTTGCTTTGGTTTTAAAGCACATCAAAAGTTGCCAATTTGAACGAAAGAAATAAAACCTGTTTTGTGGCGGACACAAAAAAATGTATACATATAATACAGCACTGAAGACGGCATTAATGTTTTGTTTTTTTTTTTAGTCACCACGGTGGAACAAAAATTAGTTTTTCTAATTAATTTTTAGGCAGGTATGAAATAACAAGTTAAGTCTATAAATCCGTCGAAAACTGTTTCGATATCTGAAGTATCTAGATAAATTTTTATCCCCTTGATAATATGCGCATTAGCTACTAAGCACTCGTTAAAGGAAAAATAAGGTAGTGGATAAACTATGAAACTTGGCTAAAAAATACTCAACTCTCATTCAGAACTAGTAAAATGGAAAGATTAATCAACGATTAGATTAGAACAAATCAAAAATATATTTTTTCTAGTACTTCACACAAAAAAATTAAAAACTATATATATTATTCTTAAAAATTATTGAATATCCAGAGTTGCAGTGACTGTAACAAAAGCCTTATGTTGAGCTAAGTTAGTTTTAAATAAAATGAATAATCAATGTAAGTAAAATACAATTTTTGTTCTCTTACTGTTTTGGCCACTTACGCTTTACTTACGTTGAGTACTCGTTTTATTCATATATTACACAAAGTAATCACTTCAGATCATTTTTCTCAAAATTAACTTCTGCCGACTGGAATCCTTTCCGTTAATTGGCGATTCGCTTTCTTAAAATACTTACAAAACAAAAACACAAAGACAGCTTGCGTTATTTGCTGTTTATTGGTAGATTTTTTACGTGGTAAAATAAGCGTAACTTATCGTATTTCTCTTAAGTGGAACTATTACAGAAATCGTTTTTAAAATTACTTCCTTTTCGAAAAAAAAAATTGGATCCATTCCAAAATGCGATTAACTTTTTAAAAGCAAGATTTTTTTCACGTTAAACCGTGTAAACAAGTTTGAGAAATGCTTCAATGGTACTAGCGTAGAAATTATTAATCACAAATAAAATCCAAAGTTAGTTTTATCGAAAAATGTTTTTAACGTTTTCCAATTTCGCCCTGCAAACAATAGTAGTACTTCTCTTTTTATTTTCTAAATTTCATTACATTCCCGGAGCTCTTGAAGATTAGCTTTATCTCTCCCACTCATTCTCCAATGCTAATAAATTGCGTTTAATAATAAAGCTTCTAAAAAAGAATGTGAGTGTTTATTGTTTGCGTTCAGCCAAATAAGTATCGTTTCAAGAACAACTAATGTACTTTGCGTAATTGTCTCTAAAATATACATGCAATATTTGAAAATTGCAGTTAAAGGAAGTAATATATTTTAAAACTATTCGATAAACATAATTTTTTTCTGGCAAATGTCATTTATGTAGAATTTTCTACTCAGATATAAGCTATATATGTTTTGAAAATTTAATTATTACAAACTAAGAGTTCTTAAAATGCAGGACACATAATAACACACTATACATATCATACTAAACATAAAATCATTTTAAAAAGCATAAATTTAAATATTTGATCTTTACATTGCGTTTACTTATCAGATGTAGTTTAAACGATAAGAAAATAGTTGGAAAATATTTTTTTTCTGTATAGGAAAATCATAAATATATAAGCTGCGTAGAGATATTTGAGTAAAATATATTTATAAATGTTTTAATTTCTTACAGATACGAAGAAGCATAATCAAAGATCGTCGATTGCATTCAGTGGTAAAACACTTAATATTTTATCTTAGTTAAGGATGAGTTTGCTAAAAGAAATATAGTTAATACGATTCTTAATATTACCTCTTAAAATCCATGGCACACGCAAGTCCTTTAAGTTCACTTAACAAACATTATAAGGATTTAATGCAACATTTGGTTTAATTAAACCTGTAGATGGAGTAAATGTAACCCATCACCGCTAAAGGCTAAATATCTATTTAATAGTTTCTTAGCCTAAGTACCCGCTTTATATGCATGGACTCGGATATCGGAAAATAACTTTGACTATAATGTTGATTCTGCAAGGCATTTGTCCACATAAATTTGGAAAGCGAGATGGTAGATGCCATTCAGTGACCCGCAGCCGTATTCACCGCAGATTTACCATTTGTAAATAGGTAACGCAATGCAAATATTGATGATGCATTTCATCTGGAAACACTACCGTAATTTCTGCACACTCATTAGTCTTGGTATGTTAAGTAGTTGGTTACTTGACGTTCGTGGCAAGATTCCAAGCACGAATATTTAAGACTTATTATGTAATGCTCACGTAATAACAGCTGAAAAATTCTCATTTTTCTTCGAAGTAATAAAAAATACGGTCCAGAGAGATGAATAATAATTTTATACACTGCAAAAAATGAACTCTTGTTTTTACAGCGTAATACTCGCAGCCGAGGTTCCAATTTAAAACTAAAATGCACAGTAATAAACTGTAAAACTAGAAATTTAATTTTCGTACTGTAAAGTTAGAAATTTTACAGTTTATTGCTGTAAAATTTAGCTGTATTACACTGTAAAAACAACAGTATAATACAGAAGTTCCAGTTTTAAAATGTGAAATGCATAGTAATAAAATTAGCAAATAAACAGTTTATTGATGTACATTTAGCAGTTTTACAGTTTATTGCCGCAAAAATATCAATTTTTACACTTTATTAGTATAAAATTAGCTGTATTATACTGTGAAAACAACATTCATTTTTTACAGTGTAATTAGTGCTTGTTTGGAAAAAAGAAAAAACTTCAAAAACTTTTATTAAAGACCGAACATTAAAACGACACAAAAGTTAAAAATACGAAGAAAAAGTGATATTTATTTGTAAATTTGCAACACACGTGTCAAAACGAACAAATAGACAAGGGAACAGCAAATCAGAATAAGGAAGAATATTTATACATGTAGCCATGAAACATAATCTAAGCAAAACCACGTCATGATATTTGAAAATATTGCTGTCAGCTTTCCTCTAGTAGCGATTTTTTTGGGGGAAGGGATGGGGGGGGGGGGGTCTGATTGCGTTTTGCTGTATTCTATGATGATTATGTTTTCTATTTTCCTAAAATTTTCAGATGACACTTACTTTTCTTTCTCTTTTAAACGAATGACGACTCCCTCTTAGTTTTCCCGGGAAGGATCGTGTGTATTTTGTTAGTCAAATATTTTCAATTTCATTTGCCCTCTTAAATTGAGTTGGATACTTTTGCTTTGCAAATAAGTTTGAGTGTGATTCTATTTATTTTTCTTGTGTTAGAAATTCCATTTAAGCTTCTGACCGAACGTTTTGACGTATGTAAGTCGAGTGCTGTAGTTAAGACGGAGGGGGATGCGGGACAACGTCGATCTTAATATTCTGCATTTTATTGCCAAACGTAATGCATATTGGTTGTAAACTATCTTTTGTTTTTAGCGAGTACCCCTAAATACTGTTTCTTAACTACAATGCTATAGTCATGTATGTGGTAAGGCATCAAAATAAACTATTTAAAAGTCTAACCTCAACACTGTGTGTAAAACAGCAAGCGAAAAAAAGATCATAAAATATCAGACATAAAACAAACTTATGTGATAAAATCATTTTCATAAAATTAAAAGTTTTTTAATTTTTAAATCCCTCTGAGAAACCCATATTTCAAAAAAAGATAAGAAATAAAAATCAGTGTTCGCTTATCTGTACTCTACCCAATCATGTAAGGAATATGAATGGGTTTATCAAAAGTGGTTTTCCTCTTTGGAATTTCAGTAATCTTTTTCAAGTATGGAACTCCCATCGGTGATATTAAAAGGTTTAGAAGCTAATTCTTAGATATATTTAAGACAAAACTCAAAAAGTATGTATACTCTAGAGTAAAAGTTTATCATATTTTGCACTCAATATAATCCTTTTTTTTCTTCTACTAAGAAGAAACTGTCACTTATTTTTAAAAGAATGTAAAGCTCTAAGATAATCACTTGGTTTTGAGTTTATTTTATATAATATATATATATATATATATATATATATATATATATATATATATATACAGGGTGTTCCAAGTCAACTGTCATGACCTCTAATTCCTCAACTGTTCGTCCTAGATGCATACTTCCAATTGCAAATTTGCTCAAAATGAGGTAGAGAGTCAAAATATTAAAAGTTTGAAGCGAAAAAATAATTCAGTCAAAAAACACGAAATCTAACTTTTTATAGGGACTCCGGATCCCCAAACTTATGTTTAGGGAAAGAATTTCCATTGAAAAATAATACTAACACAAAAAAAATGACATTTGTGCGATCAAAATTTGCGGAGATATTCGAGTTTTTAATGCGCAGGGCCCGTAAACAAATTGACAAAAGAAAATTTTCGCCCTGCCAGAGGAATAACGAGCTTTTAGATTAGGGACGATAATGAAATTTGTTTCGTCCATGTCAGAAAACATTCGCTTCTCATTGTATTCAAAAATAAATACAGATGATACAAGACTACAAAACATAACAAGACAAGGTAAATTATTATACAATTTTATACAAAGATATTAAACACACGAAATATGTAGAATCTAAGAAATAATATACATTGCGATTACATTGTCCGTAAAGCAACACCATTTCTACATACTGTTCCGTAGTGTACATCGTAACTTCAAGCCTTAACGAAATGCATCTAGTTAAGCCGATTTTATTCTGCAGTGAAAGGATTACGTTATTTCAAGCAATCACTATACAGTCGGTAAATTTATATTCGCGAATTCAGCAAGACATTTTCATTCTTTCTTATTCAATTTTTTTCGTATTTTAATTCCCATGTTAAATAACTTTTACAGTTAAATATATTTCAGGAAAATAAAGAATATTTTGAAAAAAAAAAGAACTCTGAATGGTGCGAATTTCGCGTGTATATGGCCCCCAAAATCACTTAAAATAACGCTAGTGTAAAGTGCGTATAAGTCATAAAGTTTCATGTTTCATTTCTCCATGAATTTTGATCGCACAAATGTCATTTTCTTTGTGTTAGTATTATTTTTCAATGGAGAATATTTCTCTAAATATAAGTTTGGGGGCCTGGAGCCCCTATAAAAAGTTAATTTTTTTATTTCTTAACCAATTATTTTTTTCGCTTCAAAATTTCCACATCTTAACTCTCCTCCTCATTTCGAGCAATTTTGCAAATGGAAGTATACCTCTAGGACGAACGGTTGAGGAAATAAAGGTCATGACAGTTAACTTGGAATACCCTGTATATATATATATATATATATATATATATATATTATATATATATATATATATATATATATATATATATATATTAGATAAATGAAGTTATGCTCTTCTTTTCTAATTTAAACTTTACCACTTAATTAAGTATTTATTTTATTTTTTACTTATTTTTACAACATTACTTTTTCTTTTCTTGGACGTCTTTTAATATACAAAAGCAATTTTTAACAGCATAATCTAGAGTGGTGTTGTCATTTGTCATAGTATTTTTATAATTTTTATCCGGTTATGCTCATTTGTTTCATAATTTTGATGTAAATTTCCAAATAATGTTTCAACATTTTCATTTTAGTAACAAATATGATAATTTCGCTTTGCAAGTATAATTTGCGAACTGAAAGAGTAAGTTTTATAACTGTATCTCCCCTTGCTTTTGAAGACAGGACAGGTCTATATTTGAAGAAAATAAAGAAAATGGTAATTATAGATAAAAGTAAACATGATATTTTTGCTTGTAACAACTTATAGTGAAAAAATGCCAACATCGTAATTTTGGAAAATAGAAGTTTTCTAGTTCCACATTGAAAATGCTGATTATTGAAACAATGTATCTTTAAATCGCGCAATAACGAAAAAAGAGGGAGGAGGTTGCTTTTAAAGCAAGTAACTCATAGCCATTTCCCTCAGAACAGTAAGTACAATTTTTAAGTAGGAAATTTTCATTCAACAACACTCAACTTAAAACTGAACTCACAGCTTGTAGCGGAGATTTGTTCGCTTTATTAGTTGAAAACGATGCTTAAAGCAAGTTAAAATGCATTAATGCGTTAAAAAGAATTATTTTTCAGAAATAATTCATCTAATCAAATATATGGTGTATGTTTTTGAATTTAAATTTCCCTCATAACTTTATGCTTATTTGAATTTTTAATGTTTCGATTAGAACCAATGTGATTTTTGTGAAAACTTTTCTAAATTACCTTCATGTAACATAACTCTGTGCACAAGGGTGCAATACAAAACCTTGTAATCAACTGAAAACTTCTTTTCTGTTTAACGATAACTTTCAATAATAAACTATCTCCACAACAAGTTGTAAGCTTTTCAATGCATAAAAATATCTTTTTTTTTTTTCAAAATATGGGTCATATGTAGTGGGCTAGCGTCTTTTGTAACTATAATATGTTTGCAAAATATTTTCAAATTCAGTGATGTCCATATTATAGCAGAATTGGTAGCTTTCTTCATAATGTCAATGTTGAATTGTTTTATTTTCTGCAGAGAAACATTTAATCAGTAATTAATTTGCAAATATCCAATTTAATTGTTTGGTCCTGAAGGAAGAAACTTCAATATTGAATTAAATGTTAAAACGGTAGCGACGAATTTCAGGAATTTATGCATTCCTTTAGATCTCACTGAGGCATGTTAGTCGTCATTGAATTGTTGAGAAATGCTTAAGCATTCATGCTCTTGTTCTTAAAATTTACTTGAATATAATAAATGCAAAGGGACCTGTTTAGTTGTTTGACATTTTTCAAGTGGTTATAATTTGAATTGGAAATAACTATCGTTTTGTGACTGAATTTATTTTTTAAGTCAAAGGGCAAAATCTTCAACTTAGTTTCCATTTAACTGTAAAAAGCAACAATAAACGCAACATGGATTTTAATTAAATTTTAAAATTGTTCCAGTGTTTGTTATTGTTAATATTTGCTACATAGACAGACAAAAAAAGATTTCAGAGCAGAAGTTTGCAGGCCTTCATTTGGATTAGAAGACATGGGAGGAAGAGAATAGGGGAGGAATGGGATTTGGATCAAATTAAAAAAATCATAGCTCAAATATTTACACCTATAACTCAGTGATAATACTTCAATACGCAGTGCCAGAAAGGGTTAAGGCCCATTTCATTGCTGAAAAAAAGGCTAAATAAAAAAAAAGAAAGCAAAATTTACTTGTTGCTCTAAAGCAATCACTTTGGAAAACTACCAAATGTTAATAGAAGAGGCAAGAGTTTGAAATAAAATACGAGAATAATTTACTAGAATATTATACTGAAAAAAAATATGTTTTGTTTTAATTTAAAATTACAAAATAATCAGGGACATATTTCTGAAATATTCAGAACAGCAAGTTGACATACGATTTGATAATTGTCTAATCAGAAGAACATTTCCTACTGAATTTATGTCATTCTTCTGCCTGCAAAAGTTTGTCCTTAATGTTCAATGTTAAGATGCTCAGTTTAGTCAAAACTCTTTTTTTTTCATGTGACGTAACAGTTACGTAGTACTTTTTTACAGTTATTCAGCACGAAAGGAAATAGCAAACGCAACACAAAATAATTCTAACCGTAAAGAAATATAAATAAAAGTATTTATACTATTTTAAACATTAATTTAAATCAGGAGTGGACAATTTTTTTGGGAAATACTCACATTATCTGACGGAAAAAAACTGTGGGTACATCTATAAATTGTTCCAACATACTGTAGCAATTATTAGGTACGTTTTCAATTTTTTAGAATCCAAAAATACCCTTCTCTTGCCACGGTGTAGCATGCTTACCGCAGGATCGCCATAGTGATTTAAACAACGAATGGCATTATTTAAATTCACAATGATGTATTTTATTTTGTTTTATATACATTTGTACAATAGTTGTAGTACTGAATTAGAAAAACACACAGATCGAAAATATCATCACCGTGTAGATCGTTACACAAGATTTAGTGCTTCTATTCAATTGGGAAAAGAGCAGAAATCAAGACAAATACTTGACATCTCATTCCATCTTCTATTCTCTTTCTCCATTCCCGCAACGCTTCCATATGCTTCAACTCATCTGGTTATCGGGTTGAGTCAGAAATATCGCAAGGGGAACAACACTTTTTGCAACGGGCTAATGGCTCTAACCTTTTCTTTGTCGTCTGATGTTGGGGCAATCACGGAGGAATAAAAAGAAAAGATCGAAGAGGCCGTCCAATGTTGCATCCTGAGCTATGTCAGCACCATATCGATTATCTGTACGCAGCCCGAATCAGATGTGGAGTGCTTGAGTGCCAAGATAGTAGGGGAGTATCGTTTATTCAAGAAATTATTCTCGATTGCAACACTGCTATCACGTTTTCATCTTTCTATCCTTCTATCCATACATACATATATATATATATATATATATATATATATATATATATATATATATATATATATACATACATATATATATATATATATATATACATATATATATATATATATATATATATATATATATATATATATATATATATATATATATATATATATATATATATATATATATATATATATATATATATATATATTAATTATTATTAATATGTGAGAGTATTATTTTTCGTTTTTGGCTTTTCCAGATCGTTCTTAGCTTAACTTTAAATGTGTGTTTTTTTTTTTTTTGTTTTTTTTTTTAATCTATTGAGTACACTATTGTTTCTTGCCTGTGCCAGGATTATCCGCCGCTCGTTGGCGGTTGCCATACCACCCCATTCCACGGATAATCAAGAGTTAGTATCTGTTTGTGTGTCAGCAGTAAATTTGTAAGACCTTTATTTTCTCAGCAGTGAGTTCTAAATCATACATCTATTTGCAGCAATGGTCAAAGTATGACTTAAATTCAAAATAATAAAAGTGTTCAGCAAAAAAAAAAAAAAAAGTGATAAAGCAGGAAGTTTAACTTTTTATAATGCTGCTTAGGTGAGCCCCGATATTGAAGATGTTTAGCTCCTTGGTTGAGTAATAGGAAATTGTAACAGCCGTTTGAATACTTTTGCAAAAGGAGTACGAAAGTTATAACACTCAGATAAACTCCAATTTACCAAAAAAAGGGAAAAACATTGTCAATGTGGTATTTCAATTTACTAATGCATCAATATATAGGTACCCCACTTCGCAATATATAATTTCGGAAAATCACAAGCATGAAAAATCAATTCTAACATAGATTTGACATTGGAACGCCTAATATTTTTTTAGACGAAAGAGTCAATTATGCGTAAACATAAGACACACAGCACTCAGTTCAATCTTTTTTAAATTAAAAAATACCATAATCTGAAATTATCTATAGATTAATCTATCTATCTATCTATCTATCTATCTATCTATATATATATATATATATATATATATATATATATATATATATATATATATATATATATATATATATAGATAGATATATATATATATATATATATGTGTGTGTGTGTGTGTGTGTGTGTGTGTGTGTGTGTGTGACAGTTGAAAATTCATAATAAAAAAGAAATAAATTTGCTGCAGAACTGCAATAATTGGTATCCATTACGATACCATGAATTTGTTTGAAAATAACATTGTTGAAAGGAACAAACTTGTTAAAAATACAGAAATGACAAATTCTTTCAAAAAACTCCCTATTAATACAAAGCTCGTCCACAATGAAAAATGTGTCAAAAATTCTCAAAAGAGTGCGAAAAAGGTCTTACAATGGTATATTACAAAATACATTTTCAAAGTCATAGGTGTATACATATTCAAGACTGCAATTCAATTTATGAATGATTGCAAAACTGTTGTCTATACTCCAGAAATAGTTTGAGTATATGTATTTATTTTTCGTATGGAAGTGAACAAAGACAACGTGTTAGACCTGGATCGAAATGAACTACGATTTTAGTTTGATGGCTCTTGGATTTGGATATGTGTCTATTTTCTTTTCTTTGTAGGTAAGAGCAGGCGGTGTTTTTTAAATTTTTCAGCTTATCTCATTTTATTCAATTACAGTTTCAATTTTACAATTAAAATAATGCAAAATAAAACAATGCTTTCAATTTTACGGATTCAAATACATTAAATTTTACGCATTTACCAGCTGACTTATTGGTAACCGACCTCTTATGAAACCTACAAAGTTAACGTTTTGACCCCTGTTCCTGCTCTCTGAAGATTAGACAGCTCTTTACCCATGTTTGGTCTTTTCATATGTTTAAACTGTTTTTTGAATTTTCTAATGTTTCTATAAATTTTCTGAAAATTTCTTAAATTTTCAAATTATTCAATCTGTTTATTCCAATCTGCACATTTTCGACACTTAAAGAGCTAATTTATTTAACTTCTATTTATATATATATATATATATATATATATATATATATATATATATATATATATATATATATATATATATATATATATATATATATATATATATATATATATATATATATATATATATATATATATATATATATATATAATATATAAAATTCTCGTGTCACAGTTTTCGTTGCCATACTCCTCCGAAACGGCTTGACCGATTTTGATGAAATTTTTTGTGCTTATCCAGTATCTATGAGAATCGGCCAACATCTATTTTTCATCCCCCTAAATGTTAGGGGTAGTCCACTCCTAAATTTTTTTTGTTCGCACATAACATCTGATCTACTGAACTAAAACAATATGTGTTATCGTAAATCCTTACTTCAATGAGCGACCCGATGGTCAAGTGGTTAGGCGCGTCAGATTGAAGTTCCTGATGGAATGAGATCGAATCCAGGTCCGCAAGGGTTTTTTCGAACAGCTGCATGTTTTTTTTTTTTTTTTTTTAATGATTTATTGATTGTAATGTCCTTATGCAGGTACATCCCCTCATGGGGATCTACCCCATATTTTTTTATAGTACAAAATGACAGTTTTGGTCGGATCTTTGTTAAAATTGGCAATGGGGTCCTTCGATGCTGTAGAATTTTCTTATGGACGTTTGTGCCATTTTTGGGGGCTTTGAATCGATTGTGGCAATAAATGGTTTTTGATTTGCGGAACTTATATTATTTTTTCAAAAATTATATACACTATCAGTTATATTACGTTAATTTTTGTACCTTTATAAAATTCTGTATTTTATACCTTGCATTTACGTCAAATTCAAGGTAAAATTAAAAGTCAAAAATTCTGAAGAAAATAAATATATGTTAAAAATTAAAGTAACTATTTTTGTGATTTTCATATTGGTTGTGACCAAAAAACATCATTACAAACAAATAAAATGTATTAACCACCATGAGTGTTGAGTTATTAGGCAAAATCTGCTGTATAAAGTTTTTTTTCACTGCTAGAGGGGGGGGGGTATGAACGACCATTAAAGTGACACAAATTTTTAAAAAATAAAGGTTGGATCTCCAATTATCTTGCTTCGTAATTTGAACCCGCCCCGGCTGTGCAACGGTACGCGATTAGTCATTCAAAAATTAATGAAAAACGTGATCGAAGCCAGGATTTTAACTGGCAAGTTCAGAGGTGAAAATATACTCATACCACGGATTCCTATTATACCTACAGATGTGCCAATTCAATTCAAACGTATTCAGTTTCCGATGGCATTTGCAATGACTATCAACAAATCCCAAGGTCAAACGATGTCTGTTTGTGGCTTAGATTTGAGAACACCATGTTTTTCACACGGACAATTATACGTGGCATGTTCTCGAGTGGGTAAACCATCCAGTTTGTTTGTGTTAGCTAAAGATGGACTAACAAAAAATATTGTTCACGCTATAGCATTAAGAGATTGATATTGTTTAATAGTGTTACTGTCGTTTTTGTTTAATTAATGATATATAATTTTAAGGAATAAATTATAATAACTTAAAAATAATGTTTACCTTTTGTTATTTTTATATTCCCTCATCGTTCACAGCGCTCCATGCTTATTTCACGCATATACCACATTCTTACATACATACAATATACACATTCTACCATACATACATACATACTTACAATAAGTAAGCTATTTTTTGTCTACACTAGAAATTACTAGGAAATTATTTATATGGAAAAACAACGTTTGCCGGGTCAGCTAGTATATATATATATATATATATATATATATATATACAGAGATTATACAGAGATAGAGAGAGAAATAACAAAAAAGAGACAACTTCTGACAATGACCTTCCACTCTTTCACTACTCTGTATTCCTTTCTAAAAAAATATTTTCGGTGACTGAACTATACGAATATACTTTTGAATATACATAAGTTGACTTAATTCTAGACACTTATTTTTCTTTTTTTTTTTAATTTCATCCTTTTCCATTGCATATATATATTTTATATTTTATATATACGAGGGTGAATCAAATGAAAACCTTAAAAGTGCTGTAAAGTTCCGAGAAGTTGTAGGATTTATCCGGTAGATGGCAGGGATGTTCGTTGAAGTTCACACAATGACCACCAGGTGCGGTAGTGACCTTGCTACACACAACGAGCAGTGACTTCAGTTACAATATGGCCGCCCCATTATCAATATGCACCGCGTTAGAACAGCGATCAGTCATTCGTTTCTTGAGCAGTGAAGGTGTCAAACCAATGGAAATTCATCGCAGGATGACAGTACAGTATGGCGATTCATGTTTGTCCCTGCAGCAAGTGTACGAGTGGTGCAGAAAGTTTAAAAGTGGTATCGCTTCAATAGAGGACGCCCAACGACCTGGGCAGGCTCACCGCGTAGTGACAGACGCAAACATTGCGCGGGCAGAAGAACTCATTTTGGACAACAGGCGTATAACACTTAAGGAAATTGCCCAAATGCTGGAGATTAGTTACGGTTCAGCGCAAAATATTGTCCATAATGTGTTGCAGTTCAATAAAGTTTCTGCAAGATGGGTTCCGCGTCAATTGACTTCTGAATTGAAAGAACGTCGCGTCGATGCCTGTGAAGAACTTTTGCGTCGTTTCAACGCCGAAGGTGATTCATTTTTAGACAGAATTGTTACAGGGGATGAAACCTGGGTTCATTACCATCAACCAGAAACAAAAAGAGCAAGTAAGGAATGGCGCCATAGCTCATCGCCAAAACCAAAAAAATTCCGAACTCAGCGATCAGCAGGAAAACTCATGCTGACTCTCTTCTGGGATGTAAACGGAGTAATTTTGGAGCATTACATGGACAGGGGAATGACAGTAAACGCTACTTCTTATTCAAATCTCTTGAAAAATCAACTTAAGCCAGCAATCAGGAGTAAACGGCGAGGACTTCTCACTTCAGGTGTGTTGTTACAGCATGACAACGCCCGACCACATACAGCCCGTCTCTCGGTTCAAACTATCCAGGATATCAAATTTGAATGCCTCATTCACCCACCTTATTCTCCAGACCTCGCCCCTAGTGACTTTCATGTGTTCGGAAAGCTTAAAGATGCATTGGGAGGCAAGCATTTCCAAAGTGATGAAGAAGTGAAAACCGCGGTGCACGAGTGGCTACAGGCACAACCAAAAGAATTCTTTAAACGTGGTATTCATGCGCTTCCAAAGCGGTGGAACACTTGCATAACACGTCAAGGAGATTATGTCGAAAAATGATAAATGTAAGTTTTACTTAGTTGTCAAAATAAATAATTTATAACACTTTTAAGGTTTTCATTTGATTCACCCTCGTATATATATATATATATATATATATATATATATATATATATATATATATATATATATATATATATATATATATATATATATATATATATATATATATATATATATATATATATACACTGAAGTGACAAAAGTCATGGGATACCTCTTAATATCGTGTCGGCCCTCCTTTTGTCCGGCGAAGTGCAACAACTCGACGTGGCATGGACTCAACAAGTCGTTGGAAGTCTTCTGCAGGAATATTGAGCCATGCTGTCTCGATAGACGTCCATAATTGTGAAAGCGTTGATGGGGCAGGATTTTGGGCACGAACAGACCTCTCGATGGTGTCCCATAAATGCTCAATGGGATTCATGTCGGGCGATCTAGGTGGCCAAATCATTCGTTGGAATTGTCCAGAATTTTCTTCAAACCAATTGCGAACAGTTGTGGCCCGGTGACATGGCGCATTGTCATCCATAAAAATCCCATCGTTGTTTGGGTACATGAAGTCCATGAATGGCTGCAAGTGATCTCCAAGTAGCTGCACATAAGCATTTCCAGTCAATGTTCGGTCCAGTCGCACTAGAGGACCAAGTCCATGCCATGAAAAAACAGCCCACACCATTACGGAGCCACCACCAGCTTGAACAGTGCCTTGCTGACAGTTTGGGTCCATGACTTCGTGGGGTCTGCGCCACACTCGAACCCTACCATCGGCTCTTACCAGCTGAAATCGTGACTCATCGGACCAGGCCACGGTTTTCCATTCATCTAGGGACCAACCGATATGCTCACGTGCCCACGAGAGTCGCTGCAAGCGATGTCGTTCTGTCAGTAAAGGCACTCGAGTCGGTCTTCTGCTGGAATAGCCCAAGAAATCCAAATTTCTCCGCACAGTTCTAGCAGACACGTCCATTGTACGTCCCACATTGATTTCTACGGTGATTTGACGCAGTGTTGCTTGTCTGTTAGAATTTACGACTCTTTGCAGACGTCGCCGGTCTCGATCTTTAAGTGCAGGCGATCGACCACTGCGCTGTCCATGGTGGGATGTTATGCCTGAAATTTCATACTCTCGGCACACTCTTGACACAGTGGATCTGGGAATGTTGAATTCTCTAACGATTTCCGAAATGGCATGACCCATGCGTCTAGCTCCAACTAACATTCCGCGTTCAAAGTCTGTTAATTCACGTCGTGCGGTCATCATCACGTTAAAACCTCTTCACATGAATAACTTGAACAGAAATGAAAGCTCTGTAAAAGCACTGCGCATTTATACCTGTTCTATGTGATGCTACTGCCATCTGAAAATTTGCATATTGCTATCCCATGACTTTTGTCACTTCAGTATATATATATATATATATATATATATACATATAACATCTTTAGATATTAATTACTCATGGATTCTCGAAAGATATCAAACTGATGAGATCCCTGATTTGACGGCTAGGTAAACAATCATGTTCATAAATCCTTTATTTTCCTTTCCACATACCATCGCTCTGACACCAATTCTTTTTGTTATATCAGATAATCGGGCATAGTCATCGTCGGGGATATTACGTACCAAAGCTTTACTAAGCTAATGGTTTTGTTCTTTTCCTATGCGAGCCATGTAGTGTTGACGCAGCGGTTGAGCACAAGAGGAACAAGCAGAAAAGTTGGGTGAATTATTGTTTTTTTTCCTCTCGTAAGTACCGAAGCGTATTGATTAATTACTAAGGGCAGGAAAAGCTTGAGATTACTGCCAACACCGAAATTAGATTTATGAAGTATACTCAGTTTGTTCTTGGGTCCCCTGTTTGGTTATTTTTCTCTTAAATTTTGATATGTTTTGACGTGTGTTGAAACTGCATCCATATCATCAAAATTTAAGGGCATAGTTTTCATTATTTAATAGTTTTATGTCTAAAATATGTCATTGTTTTATGGGATAATATATGTTATCTTGTTATAGCAACCCAAAATGCCAATAGCTATCATTTGGATGATTTATATCATGATTGTAATAAAAACAAAATCTCCGAACTTAAAACATAATTTAATTTATTTGTATAAATTGACTATAGATACATACATACTTTTAAAATTAAATAGCCGTTCCCAAGCTCCTGAACGGATTTAAGCCTTTTAAATATGTCTAATTTTCTTTAAGTCGCTGGAATTAGAAGAGAAAAAAACGTGTTTTTTTTCTTCGGTACTGGAACGCACACCAGTTAGATTTAATTTTCTTCTGTTACGTAAATAATTATGACGAAGGTATTTATAAAATTAAAAAATAGTATAAAATTAAAAAAACGCATATCATAATGGCAATTTGATTTTTCTTTAATACCTCGAATCTAGAGTATTTTTCATGTTTTATTAAAGACAAATTTTTCTTCCGACGTCCAACAATGACAAATTCCAGTCAGAACATTCAAAACATTCTGAATAAAAGTCGTTTGGAACAAATATTTTTTTTTTCTTGACTGTTTTATCAAAACCCTCTAAAAGTTTTAATGAGTAATATTTAAGGACATTAGCAGGACGATGCTAAAATTACCAACTATATATATTTTTTTAGTTTCATATTACATTTTATACAATTTGTCTCCTATGAAGCCATTGGTGGACCCCGGTAAATGACGAGTCAGATAACGTGAAAAAAAAGTCCTCAAAATTCTGATAAAAAAGTACATCATTAAACAATACTTGCAGTATATGTTTCACTGAAAAAAGTTCTCTGTACTTACCCCAGAAGTCTTACGGCGATATTTTTTTCGTTAGAGAAGGGATCCAAATAAGTGATATAACAAGGCTCGTTGTAACTAGGGGTTGATGTACATTAGGGTGGGTCGAAAAAAACGTTTTTTTCTGATCAATTTCTAATAGCACGGAAAACTTGCCCATGGGCATCCTAATAACGGGAAAAAATAATAAAAAAAAATAATTAATTACTTTTGTAATCGTGCAAGAGCTCTAAAGTTTAGAAAAAAAAGAGAAAAATCTGTCATTTTTAAAGATGAATATTTTTTTCAAAAAATACTTTTTTAAATTTCTAATAGTGCGGAAAACTTGCGCATGGGCATCCTAATAACGGGAAAAATAATTAAAAAAATAACTAATTACTTTTGTAATCGCGCAAGAGCCCTAAAGTTTAGAAAAAAAGAGTAAAATCTGTCATTTTTAAATATGAATATTTTTTTTTTCAAAAAATACTTTTTTAAATTTCTAATAGTGCGAAAAACTTGCGCATGGGCATCCTAATAACGGGAAAAATAATAAAAATAATAATTAAATACTTTTGTAATCGCGCAAGAGCTCTAAAGTTCAGAAAAAAAGAGAAAAATCTGTAATTTTTAAAAATATATAATTATTTTTTTAAATGATTTATTATATTTTTAATACTTTAAAAACTACTCTGTTAGTGACTGAAATGGGTTTAAAAAACTTGGGCCACATTGCCGTTCGTTTGAATTCTCGCATAAAGCCTTAAAACAACATTTTTTAAGCAAAAGTTGTATTTCATAAATTCGCAAGCTGACATACAGCTGCCGTAACACCTAACAACCCGTTTTCACATTTTACACACATATACTGCATATTCCTCGAGAAACTTAAAGTGGCCTTGAAACATATTGCCACAATAATTTTCGATTGTATGAAAAAGGAAGATTTTGACATGAGTGCAGTAGAAGTTATCGGATGTGATGGGACAGCTACAAACACTGGTTGGAAAAATGGTGTTGTACGGAACATTGTAGTTTAGTGTCAGCGACCACTGCAGTGGTTTATTTTTTTGTTACACTTAAATGAGCTTCCTTATAAACATTTGTTTGAGCACTAGACGGGACATCAACTGAGCCAGCATTATTCAGTGGTCCAATTGGCAAGCAACTGACTTACTGTGAAAAAAATCCTGTTGTTGATTTTGTGTCTATTCAATCTGAAGTTACCATCACAATAAATAAAACTGACTTCAGTAAAGATCAGAAATATCTTTTAGACATTGTTCAAGCAGTCAGCACATGAAGCCGTGATCCAGAATTAGCAGCTAAAAATGCTGGACCGCTCAGCCATTCCAGATGGTTAACTTGTGCAAAACGGGTGTTAAGACTTTATATTTCCCAAATAAGTCCGACAAGCGAAATGAAGACCCTTGCAAATTACATTGTAAAGACCTACGCTCCTGTTTGGTTCAATATTAAAGTGCACAACACTGTGAAAGATGGTCCGAAGCACGTATTAAAGATCATTCAAACAACCAGACATTTTCCGGACAACATAAAAAAAGGATCGATCCAGTCATTCAGAGAAACTCTTTCTTCTGCCATCCAGAGAATATCATGCTGGCGATGATAATGGATGACAGACAGCACATTAGAGAGTTATGCTACAGGAAGATACTGAAAGCCAGAAATGAGCCACCAGTAGTGGGCCACATTAGAGTTTTCAAGCTTTCTTCAATTAACTTTGAAGCCACTGACTATCCTGAACCAATTGATTGGACAAATTGTAAGCTGACACCTCCACCTCTTCTGTCAAATATGTCTACAGAAAATATTTCCACCCTATTGAAAGAAAAAACCCTTCCAGAATTTGAGCACTTGAAATTTTCCTGCCACACTCAGTCAGTATGGAGAGGTGTGTAAAATTAGTTACAGAGGCTGCTGCTTAAGTTTGAGGGCATGAAAACCGAGAGGATTTTATTAAGACAACTTAAAAATCAAAATCTTTAATGCAAAAAATTGATTCGAAGTCAGAATTCAAAGGGTGTAAGTAAGCACACCCAAAGTGGTTGGTTGATTGGGTAGGGTGTGAGTGGGACTTGATTTAGTATAATGTTAGAATCTGTAAAAAATATGCTGAAATGTGCAATAAGCTGCGATATGTGATTTTTTCCAAAAATAATAATAATAATAATAATAAGGATTTTTAGGGTTTTTGCCGCAAATTCAAACGAACGGCAATGTACCCCAAGTTTTTTTAAACCAATTTCTATAACTACAAGAGTAGTTTTTATGCTATTAAATATAAAAAAAAATATTTTTAAAAATAATTGTACATTTTTAAAAATTACAGATTTCTCTTTTTTTTTCAAAATTTTAGACCTTTTGCGTGGTTTCAAAAATAATTAATTATTTTTAAAATTATTTTTGCTGTTATTAGGAAGCCAATGCACAAGTTTACCGCACTATTGGAAATAAAAAAAAATATTTTTTGAAAAAAGATTCATCTCTAAAAATTACAGATTTTTCTCTTTTTTTCTAAACTTTAGAGCTCTTGCGCTTATACAGAAAGTAATTAAATATTTTTTTCATTATTTTTCCCGTTATTATAATGCCCATACGCAAGTTTTCCGCACTATTAGAAATTAAAAAAAATATTTTTTGAAAAAAATATTTATCTTTAAAAATTACAGAATTTTCTCTTTTTTTCTAAACTTTAGAGCTCTTGCGCGATTACAAAAGTAATTAATTATTTTTTTTATTATTTTTCCCGTTATTAGGATGCCCATGGGCAAGTTTTCCGTGCTATTAGAAATTGATCAGAAAAAAAAAAGCTTTTTTCGACCCACTCTAATGTACATTAGGGTGGAACGAAAAAAATAAAGTTTTGATTTTCAATTAGCCTTAGTGCGGAAAAGTTGCCTTTTCATGTAAATAAGGTATAAATAAAATATGAAAAATATTGAAGCACGTCTTGAGGTGCCGCAAGTAGGATAAAGTATTGTAAAAATGCAATTTTTGCTCTATTTTCAAGTTTTTTTCAAAAATTGTTACACTTATCTTTTTTCTTTAAATGAGGTCAAAAAAGTAACTATTACGCCAAAAAGACCACATAATATTCTTTTTTAATGTTTGGATGATTTCTTATGGTGCCACAAAAAGATGAAGTTTTGCAAAAACACACTTTTTGCTGAGTATCTGGGAGCATAAGACGTAGCAGTAGCGGATGTTTAGAGGGGGCGTTAATGGGTAGCAGTGATATGTGTGAGTAGGGGCCAAGCTCAGATCAGATGTCAATACCTTTGCCGAATTCACTTTTGTTCTCGTCTATCATGTAACAGAGTAACGTAAAATATCGACAGTTGGTGAGATATTTCAGCGTTGTGAGATAAAACAGCTCAGTCTAAGCACGTGAAGACGAGACATCTATAAGAACGTCCTATTTTTGGACACTTCAGTGATTTGAGTGAAGTTTTACTACCTATTTAGGAAGAATTCATGAAAGGTCACTGTTTTATTAGGCACAACCTCAAAAATTGGTCAAGTCAACCCACAGAGTTAAGATACATAGAGAGAGTGTGTGGTAACCTTTCCGCCGCCAGAACCTACCTGGCTTTAACCACGTGATCTACAACCACCGCAGCGGATCATAGCATGCACTTCTATGGAGATGAACTGTTGTTTTGAGATAAAATTGTTTCTAAATGTTGTGCATTTGGATGCAAAGAAAAATCGGTCAAGGGAGGACCAATAACATTCCATAGGTAAGTTTAGTCTGTAATAATATCTCAGTTATTTTCAAAACTCTTGCTTTAATTGTTAAAAATAGAGTTAGAAAGATTTTTATCACTTTTTTGGCGAGTAACATTTTATGAACAAAATTAACAATTTTAGTTGAGCGTTTTCGCTTGCTATCTTTGATCACACAGAATGTATAGAAATCCATATCCTCATCGATAGTGTAAATTTGTGACTTCAATAAGTTCTATTTCAACAAATTAATGTTTTTGCATAGTTTGTGGGGAATGTAAAGCCTTGATTTAAATGCCATTAAATTACCATTTAAACATTTTATTCAATTAGAAGTATTTGCCCTTTCTTTCTGGAAAAAGTTACAGCAAAAGTGAAATACTCTATTTTTCGTAATTCGACCTTTTTGCACTATTCATCTGTCGGTATGACCTTATACCGCACAAGCAGAATGAAAGGGCATGTCTCAAAAATTGCATTTTTAAAAAATCACCTCCCCTACTTATGATGTTTTTTTATTCATTCTCTACTGAACTATGTGTAACTAATTATCAATTGTTTGTACATACGTAAAGCAACGGCTTTTTTAAAGATTATTTCTCGCAATTTCGGGCGAAGGGGGGGGGGGAGTCTCAGATAGTTTTCCAACAGCTTAGCAGGGTATTTTGTTCCTGTAAAGAAGTTTCAGTGAAGATTAAAGTTATTTAATTTTGGCCTTTTTAGTTACTTATTGATTGATGGTTGAAAAAGTTATGATTTTTTTTTTGAACAAATTGTACTAAAAGTTAGAGAATTCTAGTTTCTAAGAGAGGGCTTGAGCCCCCCCCCCCGCCTCCCCCATATGGGGGGCAGTGCCTACCACCTGATGAAAGTTTAGCCAATTTTAGTATTTATTACAGATCGAGAGAGGATTTCAAAACTATTTTGAGAAATGTCCCTTTCTCGTGGGATATCGTTATGAATATTACATACAAATTAATATTCTAAATATAGATTTTAAGGACTAATATTTGAGCAAATTTTTTCTTTTCGAAGTACATGTTCATTAAGGATTTTAATGAAAGTGGTATATTTTACGAAGATTAAAAGGTAAATAGATGCTTGTGTTAAAATAAAAACACCCTTTGACAAATGCTGGTATAAGATCCGTCAGAATTTTTATCTCTCTGTGTGTGTGGGGGGGGGGGGAGAGTTCCGGCATGTTGCCTGTTTTCAAACAGTAATGCATATCACCCTGGATTTTTGATAAATGTTGCTCTTTTTAAATATCGCTCAAAACCTTCAAAGTTTAAGTCTTGAAATCGCTTTTTTGAAACTATACTTGGTGCATTCCCCCCTCCCCCCGAAAAAAAGAAAAAAAAAACTTTTGAAACCTAATTTGAAACAAGTAGAAAATTCTATTTTTCTATTTCGTGCCATGGATTGTTTGTCGGAGATGGAACTTGCAAGCAGCAAATAAACAAATGTCTCGCGAAGCTATCGGAATGATCGAGCGATCGGAAAGCGCAAGGAAGCATTTGCCTACCAACAGCTTGCAAATGATCGCCAAAAATTTTAACGCGCCAGATCGTTAGAGAGAAAGAGAGGATTTCGTTGTAAATCACGTGATATATCTTAGCGCTACTGACATCCACTGTTTCATCGGGAGATGCGCGGTCTATTCATTTTTAGTCTGTGAGTCAACCGGGAAAGGATCCTTGTGTGAGTGAATTATCTGAGACTGAATTTTTTAAAATTGGACAAATTTGATCAAAAGTTTCTATTCTAGTTATTTCTTACCAAACAATTTGAGCAACAAGAAAAAATTAAAAGAAGAAAAAGAACTGATTCGATCTTCGTTAAATTTAGAGAAGAATCTAAACGTTTATTTCTTGTTGCTGCCTACAGGAGACTACAAGAAAAAAAAAAACTTTGATACTTGCAGTTTGTATGAAAGAAAATAAGGTGCCAGTCTTAGAACAAGAGTTTCTAAAGCAGTTGAAAACAACCTTTCTTTTTTAGAGAGCATATATAATAGGGTGGGCCGAAAAAACACTTTTTTTTATTTCGAATTTGTAATAGCGCGGAAAAGTTGCGAATTATGAAGACAAAAAGAAGGAAAAAAAAAATATTGAAATCGGTTGATATCTTCCGATCGCGCATAAAGCCTAAAATTTGACAAAAAATGAAAAAACTTCATTTTCGCGATTTTTTTTTAAATTTTTGAATTGGATGTTTTCGAAATGTAATAGTGCGGAAAAGTAGCTGATTGTGAAGACAAAAAGAAGGAAAAAAAAATTATCGAAATCCATTGATATCTTCCGATCGCGCATAAGGCCTAAAATTTGACAAAATATGAAAAAAACTTCATTTTTGCGATTTTTTTTAAAAAAATTTTTACATGAAATGTTTTCATAATTTTTTCGCGCGGAAAAGTTTATAATTATGAAGACAAAAAGAGGGATAAAAAGGAGGAAAAAAATTATCGAAATCGATTAATATCTTCCGGTCGTGCCTAGGGCCTAAACTTTGACAAAATATGAAAAAACATCATTTTTGCGATTTTTTGTTTAATTTTTTGAATTAGATGTTTTCGTAATACAATACTTGTAACGTTTGCTAATATAGCCTTAAAACATTGTGTTTTGATTTTGTTTTGGTCAGTTAACATCTTCCGGTCGCGCATTAACCCCAAAATTACCCAAAATAATAATTAAAAAAAAGTTATTTTTACGCGTTTTTGGTTTTTGATGAATAATTTTTTGTGAAACAACCGTATTATTTTTTGAGACAGACTGACAATAAGATAGAAAAACAAACTACCACAGGTTCAGTAGATATTATTCAGTTGCGAAAAGCCTTAGAAACTCTCATGCGTAGACGTCGGGCAGCAATCCAGGCAACGTCGCTCGCCTGGCAACGGCTCTCTTCCACTCTATCGCCGCCTTCCTAGGACCATGTCAGCTGTCTGCCTATATTGTTTTTTCAGTCTGCGTTTCTATGTAGCAATCGCAGTGTACTATTATTTAATTCAATCTAGCTGTTTTCATTTTGAAATTCTTGTAGTCTTCTGTAAGGATGTAGTTTCCTGCTGTGTGTGGACTCTGATTTAACAAAAAGTCATGTAATAACAAGACAAATACTCTAATAACAAGACAAATATTTGGCTGCACCACTTTTGGCACTCCAAAGAACTGCCATCAGACTAACTGCCTACTGGCGTAGACACCATTATGAATTTCTAGTGCCAAATATTTACCTTCCTTGAGTACGGCACCTAATGATGTCCTTGCCAGTGGACGGCTTGTTTGATGGCAATTCTTTCGGAGCACCAAAAGTGGGGCAGCCAAATATTTGTCTTGTTATTAGAGTATTGTCTTGTTATTGCTATAACTTTTTCGTTAAAGCACCGAGCTCACACAGAGCAGAAAACTACATCATTACAGAAGACTACAAGAATTTCAAAATGAAAACAGCTAGATTGAACTAAATAATAGTACACTGCGATTGCTACATAGAAACGCAGACTGAAAAAACAATATAGGCAGACAGCTGACATGGTCCTAGGAAGGCGGCGATAGAGTGGAAGAGAGCCGTTGCCAGGCGAGCGACGTTGTCTGGATTGCTGCCCGACGTCTACGCATGAGAGTTTCTAAGGCTTTTCGCAACTGAATAATATCGACTGAACCTGTGGTAGTTTGTTTTTCTATCTTATTGTCAGTCTGTCTCAAAAAATAATACGGTTGTTTCACAAAAAATTATTCATCAAAAACCAAAAACGCGTAAAAATAACTTTTTTTTAATTATTATTTTGGGTAATTTTGGGGTTAATGCGCGACCGGAAGATGTTAACTGACCAAACCAAAATCAAAACACAATGTTTTAAGGCTATATTAGCAAACGTTACAAGTATTGTATTACGAAAACATCTAATTCAAAAAATGAAACAAAAAATCGCAAAAATGATGTTTTTTCATATTTTGTCAAAGTTTAGGCCTTAGGCACGACCGGAAGATATTAATCGATTTCGATAATTTTTTTTCCTCCTTTTTATCCCTCTTTTTGTCTTCATAATTATAAACTTTTCCGCGCGAAAAAATTATAAAAACATTTCATGTAAAAATGTTTTTAAAAAAATCGCAAAAATGAAGTTTTTTTCATATTTTGTCAAATTTTAGGCCTTATGCGCGATCGGAAGATATCAATGGATTTCGATAATTTTTTTTCCCTTCTTTTTGTCTTCACAATCAGCTACTTTTCCGCACTATTACATTTCGAAAACATCCAATTCAAAAATTTAAAAAAAAAATCGCGAAAATGAAGTTTTTTCATTTTTTGTCAAACTTTAGGCCTTATGCGCGATCGGAAGATATCAACCGATTTCGAAAAATTTTTTTTCCTTCTTTTTGTCTTCATAATTCGCAACTTTTCCGCGCTATTACAAATTCGAAATAAAAAAAAGTGTTTTTTCGGCCCACCCTAATATATAACTTAAGTACAGATTTGAGATATTTAATAGATAAGTGTAAAAGGGTGCACAAGTACAAGAAGATTTTAACTTCATGTTAATCCACATAGAAGCATACACTTTAAGAAAGTACTGAGACAGATCATCTTGAGGTTTTCAGTTTGATTTGTATTTACCACGTACAATTGAGGTATGTCTTTGCAAATGTAAGTCACTTGAAGTGAGCAAGTTTTCCAGGTTTTTTGAAGATAAATCTAGTAAGGTCCCACTTGATACAACGATACACTTAATAAATATTTCTGATCTGTACTTAAGTCATGTATGTTCTCTAAAAGAGGAAGGTTGTTTTCAACTGCTTTAGAAACTCTTGTTCTAAGACTGGCACCTTCTTTTCTTTCATACAAACTGCAAGTATCAAAGTTTTTTTTTTCTTGTAGTCTCCTGTAGGCAGCAACAAGAAATAAACGTTTAGATTCTTCTCTAAATTTAACGAGGATCGAATCAGTTCTTTTTCTTCTTTTAATTTTTTATCGTTGCTCAAATTCTTTGGTAAAAAATAACTAGAATAGAAACTTTTGATCAAATTTGTTCAATTTTAGAAACTTAAGTCTCAGATATTTCACTCACACAAGGATCCTTTCCCGGTTGACTTGACCAATTTTTGAGGTTGTGCCTAATAAAACAGTGACCTTTCATGAATTCTTCCTAAGTAGGTAGTAAAACTTCACTCAAATCACTAAAGTGTCCAAAAATAGGACGTTCTTATAGATGTCTCGTCTGCACTTGCTTAGACTGAGCTGTTTTAGCTCACAACGCTGAAATAGCTCACCAACTATCGATATTTTACGTTACTCTGTTACATGATAGACGAGAACAAAAGTGAATTCGGCAAAGGTATTGACACCTGATCTGAGCTTGGCCCCTACTCACACATATCACTGCTACCCATTAACGCCCCCTCTAAACATCCGCTACTGCTACGTCTTATGCTCCCAGATGCTCAGCAAAAAGTGCGTTTTTGCAAAACTTCATCTTTTTGTGGCACCTCAAGAAATCATCCAAACATTAAAAAAGAATATTATGTGGCCTTTTTGGCGTAATAGTTACTTTTTTGACCTCATTTAAAGAAAAAAGATAAGTATAAGAATTTTTGAAAAAAACTTGAAAATAGAGCAAAAATTGCATTTTTACAATACTTTATCCTACTTGCGGCACCTCAAGACGTGCTTTAATATTTTTCATATTTTATGTATACCTTATTTACATGAAAAGGCAACTTTTCCGCACTAAGGCTAATTGAAAATCAAAACTTTATTTTTTTCGTTCCACCCTAATGTACATGCAAATGCGTGCCTATACATATTTTTAAAACTACGTATTGAAGCATTGCGGTTTTCTCAGCACTGTTAAACCACTAATATCTCCATAACCAAAGAAGTACGAAATTCCCAAACTTGTATCAACAGAAAATATTATGAGCATGACTGAGAAAAAAAAAATACGTAATAAACTATCCCATAAAATACAATTTTAGATTTGAATTTTTTAAAAGAAAAACAGAACTTGCGTAAATATTTTTATATAAATGAGCCCAGTGAATTAAAGTTTGCTCTTTCATATTTAAGCAAAACAGTATTGTTGTAATGTTCCATAACTACATTTAATTACCTAACTGTTGGAACATAGTATTTTTTTTTCCACTGCCACGATCTTGTTGAATTATTCTTTTTTTTATATTGATTATACACAGATACAGCTACTTATATAAATCAATCATAGAAAGAAAGTTTGCACTTTCATTTTTAAGAGCGGCAATAATTTTTATAATGTGCCATACCTTCATATTGTTGTACAACAGATGAAAAATGATGCACTTTTATTCTACTTCTACAATCTAGTTGAGTTTGAGAAAATGCGTCTAAGTTTCATCAAGGACTATAAACTGATTATGCAAACTATGCACTCAACTGCCACGGTTTCTCTGAATTTGTTATAAATGAAATTTCAGGAGCAGTAGTCAACTGTAAAATTAACAGAGCTAAGAGCATGAATCTTGCATACAATGCTGACTTTTGCTAATTACACTTAATCAGTTTGCATATCTTACCCTCGACAGACACTTTGTCTTATAAACCCTGACTTATACCTTATTCGACCGCACGGTGGGATGATTTGCAGTGGGCCGTAGCACAAAGCGAAGACCGAGTAATTAATAAACGCCATTACGCCCAGTAGCTGCGTAATTAAAATGTAATCATTCTCTGAACAAACCCGCCCGAATAAAGGACGCAATCGGCTGGGGCAGTACTAGGGAGTTGCTGGAGTTCAAGATTTGAAATGGGCAGAATGCATAGAATAGCGGAACACATGATACCCTCTTTTTTCACCCCCATCCGTGCTAATGGATCCTAAATTATCAGTTCGGCAGAATTAGAGCCGTTTTTATCTTTATGTTCTGACTTAAATTTATCAGCATCATTGCATATTAATTTCTGATGCGGCCATACAAACGTGGTGATAAGGTGGGACTTATTTTTTTTCGAATTACTATTATTATTATTATTATTATTATTTTAATTTTATTTAATTAATTTATTTTTAAAGAATCAACAGGGACATTTTTGTTTCGTAAAATGTTAGATAATTTGTGTACACATTTTCATTGTAGATTTTTTTTCCAACTAACTGTTTGTGTTTCATATTAATGGCGATATCTGCTTTTTCATTAAACAAATTCCAAAAAAAACAAGAATTTCTGTCAAGAACTAAACGAGCCTACTTAACCGTACATCGACACCGGCATTCTAGCATCTGATCAATATTATCTTGATTATCTGAGACTGAAAATTATGTTAAACATACCTTTTTAGCACTTAAAGCTGATTTTTAAATGCAAAATATACCAATCTCATCAGATGAAATAGACACGTAAAAAGTAAATAAACGAATAAATAAAGTTTTTTCGCACCTTTTACAGAATGTAATTATTCTTCCGTAGAAAAATTCCTCAATCGTTTTTAATAAATAAATAAATAAATAAAAGTACAAAGAACAGAAAGTACACAGAAGAAAAGTACACAGAAAGGAAAAAAAAACTCGTTCGTTAATAAAATGTCTCGAATTTCATTTTTAATCCGTTGCCAGTTGTTAAATATAAATAAAGAATAAAATGCTCTCGCGAATGAAAAATTTTTGTTAAAAAAATCGTCTGCTAAAAAAATAATAATAATAAAAACAAAACAGATAAATAAATAAACAAAAAATCGTCTGCGCAGTCAGTCATTTTTTTTTTCGGAGCCTGCATTTCCGCCATGTTTACGGAGTCGGAGTCGGAATCAGTCCTCACAGAAGATTATCCAGAAAAGTACTTTACATGCATTATTTATCAAAACCATTTCCTTACAAAATTAGTTTGAAGGAAATCCGCCTTTAAGCTCAGGATCTACATTTAACTTAAATTTCCCCGTAGGCGCCGATGTTTAGGCTTTTTCTGAACGGTTCAACGTTGAACGAAAAATGGTTCGAATCAAAAAGCGAACTATGGGAATGAGAATCTCCGAGATCTTTCGAACAAAAAAAAGTTTATTCAATTCGGACGGTTCACTTAAAAGTTATTAGGTGGAGAAAGGTTTCTTGAACGGTTCAATGTTGAACGAAAAAATGTTCAAAATTTAACTATGGTAATGAAGTATCCTTGCTGAGATCTTTTGAACAAAAAAAAGTTTGTTTAAATCCCACTGTTCACTCAAAAGTTATTAGGGGCTTGTTTGAAGGGAGCTTGTTTGAACGGTTCAATGTAGAACGAAAAACTGTTCAATTAAAAAATGTAAATACGGGAATGAAGTATTCTTAGTAAGATCTTTCCAACAAAAAAAAGTTTGTTCAAATCGGACTGTTCCTTAAAAAGTTAGTATCGCAGGACCGGTTGTTTGAACGGCTCAAAGATGAACCAAAAATTGTTCAAATAAAAAAAAAACAAATATGGGAATAAGCTGCACTCGCCTAGATCTTTCCAACAAAAAAAAGTTTGTTCAAATCGGATTGTTTATTCAAAAGTTATTAGGGGGGGGGCAGACAGACCGACAGACGCATAAATTCCTAATCTCAATACCCTACTTTCCAATTTTTAATTTTTCAATATTAATTTTTCTTTTTTATTTCTTTTTGACTTTTATTTTGACTTGGCGATATTTTTTTGACTTGGTGATATTTTTTAAATGCATTAAGCCACTTTTAATGCTTTTTAGCCTTTCTTTTATTTTTAACGGGAAAGTAGGCTAAAAAAGAAGAAACAGAAAACAAAACAAACATTGAAAAGGAGTCCAATTTCGACGGGGGGGGGGGGGGCGGGGCTAACAGTCACGTTGAACCTTTTTAACCCATAGTTCTTCTGTTGACCAGTTTGGCATAAAAGCTTCACTTTGCAATATGATTTATTAAGTGCATTCATTCAAAGTATCATACAAAGGGCAGCATTATTATTTTCTTACAACATACATCTTTCCCCTTTCATAAGTATGATAGTATTTAGTAATAATCTTTTCCTAAAATAAATAATGGTCTAAAATTAAAGGAAAACCTGTAAAGGTAATGACATGATATAGCTGAATAAACATGTGATAAAAGTGTTTATTGAATTATGTCGTCGAAAGGAGAGAAAAAAGAACTTGTTTGAACAAAATAGTATGAGAGCTCTGAAGTCAAGTGTTCCTGCTCCCGTTATGATTATATTATCAACGTTTTTCACAGTTAATGTAATTATTAATTTTCTAAAAGTAAAATAATTAGAAAGTAACTATGCACCACAGAGGGCCGAATCATAACTTAAAACAACGAAAAAGGACGAATAAGACAAATTTAAAAGAAACTCCATTAGAAACAGAGAAACGAAAATGATAAGCTCTTTTTTTTTACATGACAACTTTATAAATCGATTTATAGTTTCGGGAGAAAAAAGCAATTGAAGAAAAAACTACTTAACTTAAAACTTGAATGTCTTTTAGAAATAACATAACCGTATCTTGACAAAATTCATTTAATACTACGAAAAAATTTGCTCCTCTCTTCTTTGAAACGATACTGCACTGTTTGCAAAGAAAAAAGTAATTTAAATTGCATTAATTTAGAAGCAACATCTTTATCTAATTACCCACCAAAAAGTATTTTTAAAAGCACTTACAGAAAATAGTAAAATCTTTTGGCTAACGTGATTCAATTATTTCCAGTTTTTTTGGAAAAAAAACAATTCCAGAAACTAAATAAACAAATAATCTAATTCTTCTGAGCTCGTCAGTTAAAAAATGCCCTGAATAAATCTCTTCGTTTAATAATTAAATACGGCCTAGAATAACACACAAAATTAAAAAAAAAAAAAAAGATCATTTCTAAAGAAAAGACATTCTAGCAATCTTCTAAGTAACTAAACAAATTTGTTTGCCATTTCAATCATCTTAATTTTCTCAAGACAAAAAAGTTATCTTGTTTTTAATTAACTTTAAAGTTCTAAAACTTTATTTTCCGTGAGAAAATCATTTATTTTGTAAGAATAGGCAAAATTTTCAGAAGAAAAGAATTTTGAACAAGAAACAATATATTAAAAATAAAGAAAAAAGAACAATTATTCTTTAAAACTGTCTGCTTTGTTGTTTTATATTTTTCGTAATCAATATGAGTTAACCTATTTTTATTTTCATTTTTAATAACTCTGCACATTACACTGGTAATACTGGATTTTAATTTTATCCACGATGGATTTTAGTATCTCACCAAACGGAGATTCCCACGCCGTACTAGTGTATTCAAATGGCGCAACATAAGTCATCATTTTCAATTTTTGGTTTGTGAATATAATTACTGTATTTACTGCGTACTATTGTTGTGTGGCTGCATACTACTGTTATGTTGTCTCATACAAAGAGCAATTTTCCACTGGTTTTGCGCATCGTAACAGAATCAAGGGTAAGTAGTTCAGCTGAAAAATAAATGAAATCAGCTCTTTATTTCAGAAACAAACGTATGTATGTAGGGAAAATTACAATGCTAAGGAGGCACAAATAAGCAGGGATACTTCACGTTGTAATTTTCTCTACATCAACAGCACAAAAGTATTTTAAAACCTCAAACATATGTATGGTCTTGGACTGTTGCATATAAATGGTCTTAAACTGTTTAAGGGGTGTTTACTAATGTTTAAAGTAAATGCGCATGTTTATAAAAAAATCCTTCAGATGCCCTTTTTTACAACGCAAAATTTTGACTCGGGAGAGATACTGAAGCACATCAATCGCGTAGGTCGAGGCTCAACTGCAGTTACATTGTCAAAGGACAAAATCAAGCACATTCATATATTATATTCAAGCTTTTTTTAAGTTAGTATTTAAGGAGCAGGAGTTTGTTCATCACTTAAACACGTTAGTTTAAACAACACGTTAAAACACGTTAAGTAAATAAGTAAATACACGTTAGTTTAAACACTTAAATGTAATTGTCAAGCATATTTACGCATAAAATGTGAATATTGGCATTGATCAATTGATCATAATTTCCGCAAAAACAATTGTATGCATATCAAATATTGATCATGATTGGTTCATGTGTCATTCAGTTTTGAAATGGTGAACAATTACGCACTACATAGAAAAGCATTTTGCTGATTTTACATCGCTCTTAATAGTGCTTTCAAAGATTTCAATTTAATTTCTTAAACATGTCTCAGCAACTATAATTTATTTTATGTATTTATTTTATTATTTTTTTTCTCTGTTAAGTAGTCTTAAAATGCCTCGCTAGACGAGCTGATGCTACTTGATGCGGAAATGGAGCATATATCTGTTTCCTATGTTGCAAGATGACCTCAGTTGGTACTTATATACAATATATTTCAGTTTCAACCATACCTTCTACCACACGTGATTTATCTTGTTGGATGGAGCCTTTAAGAGACTTTTTTTGAGGCCCTGAGCATAGTAGCCCTTGATTGAACATCCCAGAAGTATCAATTTAAAACTGGTACCTGTATCACTTTGACCGCAACCGACGTCAAGCGCTAATATCGGTCTAATATCGTAACCTGATGATTTTTGACCTGAACGCTTCAAACTAACGCGAGTGCAGCATTGATATTACTAAGCACCCCAACTTCCAAAATTGTTTTGCTAAAACGCAATAATTTTCCGAGTTCTGAGTTTTCTCTTCAAGGATTAAGTCACATGCAAATTTTGTCGTTTTTAATGATAAAAAAAGTAACAAATTACTAGGAAACGCGGGGGGGGGGGGTAAATCATTAAAGATGTTACACAAGCAAAGTGTACACGATTTCATTTTACATTTATTTTGAATTTCAAAAGTTTACAGTTTTTTTTTTCATATCAATTAACTATTTTACGCAAGGGATAAGGTGCATAGTTATGCTATCTTGTACACTCAACGATGGTCTCGTTCATCGATTTTTATAAAAACGGAACTCAAACAGGCATTCAAAATAAAACAACGCACATCACAAGAACTCCCGTGTCAAACACGGGCGTGTGCAAATATATTGGTAACCTTCGCCCATGTCGGACACAATCAAATGCGTTACGTTGCTGCAGTGGGACTCGTCACATAAAAAGTTGCAACACAACTGACACATAAATAGCACGATTACAAACTATTTATGTATAGTATATCCATACTCATTAAACTAATTCAAAATTGCATTGTGATATTTTTTTCCAGTTTAACAAAATGTATTAATAAAACTCCTAAGAGTACATAAACTTAAGTGCCGTTTGTGAAAGCATTTTCAAGAAATTACTTACAAATTTTATTAAAAAAAAAAAAAATAAATAAAATTAAACAGCTTTTAAAATTTTAATTTCAGTTGTTGCTATTGTGACTTAAAACACTCAGAAAATTGAGCCTGATTAACGTGTGTTACAATACATACAAAACTTTTATGGGAAATGGAAATAAGGTTGAGAGCCGTAAATGTCAATTACACTGCCAATTTAAGCAACGTATAGAATTTTTCGTATTCTAACCTATGGAAACGTTTTTTTTTTCTTTTTTTTTTCATGTTGTTTAATGCAAGACAGGAAGGCTAAAACTAATAGCATCATTTCCGGAAAAATCTTTAGGTTGGAGCAAAAATGTGTAAATAATTCATGTTTTTCAAAAATCTATTCATTTCACTGCATATTTACACAACCTACTGATGTTCACGCTGACCTGAATTTCTTTTCAGATAGATAAATCTCAATTTCTATAAAAAGAAATGCCTAGAGTTGTAAAAGAGAAAACGTCCATTTCTCTGCTACACACTTATTTATTTATGTCGTAGTCATCACAGAGTGCAGTCTCTCTTCTGTTTTACCCCAGCAATATATTTCAGTTCTTATCCTGGTAATCTTCTATGAAGTCGAAGCTCTTAACGTCGATTACTGCCGAAGCATTTCGTAGATTTATGGTACCGATTGTTTTTGAAGCCTGAATAAATGGGTTTTTTCAAATTTGTTGCCTCTTAAGGAGTGTACTAATACTGCAAAAAGAGGGAAATTTTAAACAAATGGTTTTAGCAGTTTTTGAAATTGCTATTTTCCCGAAAAATTACTACTTTGGAGTCATATTAAAAACTTGATTCATGCTGCGCTTGATTAAAAGAGAGTATTGGGGTAGAATATTTACTTGTTAATTTCTCTTGAAATCATATAGATGACTTATGACATATTATGCATATACCTCTCCCATAGCTTAAAAAGGTTGAAAATAAATTTAGAGCCTCAAAATCTTCTAGTTGTACAACTAACTACATGGGCTCTTTACTCGTTTGTTGTGGCGAAATATGTTTTTTTTTTTTTTTTGTTCCGAATACGAACTATGATAACATCACAAATTGGTAACTATGCAGCAATGGCGTTTTTTTTTTTTTTTTCCACTAATTCTTTGTCACCAAAGATTATGTATGCATCGATTTAGTAATTATCTATATTTAACCAGAATCCAATAAATCCAATATTAAATATTGTCAATTTTTCTATTATGTCTCTATAACGTTGAATTTCTGATATCGGTTGGCAACAAACTAGGGATCTAAGCATTTAAAATGTACTTCAAATCTCCCCAAAGCACTTTTTTATCGCGTTTTTGTTTATTTAACTATTTCCATTCAGATTTTGCTATATTTTTCAGACATCAAAAACCACAAAATCCACTTGAATAAGTTCATCTATAGTTTTCATACTTTGTTTGAATATAAAAATGTTTAAAAAACAATGGTTAAAGAACAATGTAGCTCCAGAAAAATATTAAATGTTTCAGAAGCATTAATACTAGTTGAAATCACATAAATTACCCACTCCTAATTTGTATTTAGTAAGTTAAAAATATAGATCATTTAACAGGTGTCAAAGGAATTTATGATGCGCTATAAAAGGTATTTTTAAACTCTTACTGTGAAGTCATGCTAAAAACAACAAGTAAAGGCAACACATAGCTTGCAAAAAATATACACGGGTTACAACAGTTTTGCTGCCTTTTATATCCAATATCCTTGCATTTTATCCTCTGTTTAAAATCTTGCTTTCTAAGTTTTGGTTTTTATGCTTTATTAAAAACTAGCGGTACCCGCACGGCTTTGCCCGTGGTATAAAATTAAAAGTTCATTTGTAAAATAATTGATATAGCAGAAAAAATGCCCTATTTTAGTTTTATTCAACTATAATTCCTTCAAAGTGATATAAAGATCTGATATGGACCCCACACTACTTAATTTTACGTCTAAATTTCTTAGTAGATGCCTTAAGTGCTAAAACAGTGCTTGGAGTGAGCAAGATAACAATTCAAACATTTGTATCCCTAGTTTGCTACGAAACAATGCAAAAAAAATGTTTTACAATGATTAATCTCCTAAATATCGTTTATTTTAACATCATTCAGTGGATTTTTCGCAAAATATCGCCAACAGCGCCAAATTGAACCTAAATCAAAAAAAAAAAAAAAATTTTTTTCGCCAATTGGCGTCAAATACTTGGCGATCTAAAGCTTGGCGATGTATCGCCAAGTGGTCGGGCCAATTCATATCACTTTTGTTAACCAATTCATATCACCTTGCATTGAAAACACTGATTTACCCGATAAATGGGGTAAAACACCCCCTTGGAACATTCGAATGCAACCCCAAGGGAGATGGACAAAAATAAGCCAAAAGAGAAAATAAGAACAATTTTGTTGATAACAGGAACCAACAGAAATCTTACCAAAGTTTAAAAGAAGAAGAAAGATTTCTTTCCTAGCTTAAAAAACAAAACAATACATTTTCCGAAATGAAACACTTTAAAAAAACGATGCAATATCGCAATTGATACGATATTTCGTTAATTTGTGCTTTAGGTACCCTTTTCTCGCTAAATGAACTATAGGCGCGCCAAGCGTGGTAACCCTAGCTATTTTGCGTAGTTGACTTTTTGAAAACGCGCCAAGCAGGGTCCCAAAGCATCTTCACCGGGAAAAAGACAGGGTTGCCAGAGAATTGGAACAAAAAAATACTACGCCTCCAGTAAAAAAAAATATTACAAAATACTACTGTTTCCAAACGTTGCTAAAATCAATGTTGCTGAAATGCGAAATCTATGAAAATGAAAAAAAAAAAAAAAAATCCGCCAAATCTTTTAATTAAGTCATTAGTATATTGGAAACAGGGTTGCCAGAAAAATACTACGCTCCTTATTTGGGCCGAAAAAATATTACCGTAGAATCAAAAATACTACGTCTGGCCGTAGCCTACGAAGATTGACGCTGGCAACCCTGGAAAAAGTACGAAACAAAAATAAGTATGAACACGTAACCATAGTAACAACATGAAAAGTTGATTTCCGTTGATAAAATAATTCATTTCATCTCTATTTTCAAACAAATTTTATTCGCGAGCAATGCCATTTTAGAATCGTTTGGCTTGCTTTACTGAAGGTAAGCCTTGAATTTTGGGATTCTAAAAACAATTGTTACAGCTCTCCTGATGATCGTAGAAACTTCGAAAAAACGTCATTTTGTGCAGAAAATTTCAAGCTTTCGAATGACATAAGACTTGAAAATGTGTATGGAATATTTCTTCCCTATTTTATCGAATTTCCTCTAAGAATTCGAATAGAAAAAGAACGAAATGGAATGTTCGAAAAATCGCTTCGAGGTGCAAAACTACATGCTACAAACTAATTTTGTGCCAAGTGGCATGAAAATCGACTGAACGGTTTTGGCGCTACGCGCGTAACAGACAGACAGACAGAAAGAAAGACAGACCCACCTTCAGCTTTATTATTAGTAGAGAAAAAAACTTATCGACCTCCCCCCCCCCCCACTTTTTTTTCTGTACGAGGAAGATATGACTTAAATTACGACACTTTGATAGACCCGTATGAAACATACTTGAGTAAAGGTTTAAGGAAATAAAAGAACACTTTTGATGAAGTTAGGGTATACAAAGTAAATAAAATATAGAATTGATTTACTGCAACAACTGTAGGTAAAAATGGTACCCTGTCTTAGATGAGAACAAAGATACTGCTTAAAAATTTTCATAGTTGAGCATTTTTTATTCTTAGCATTTTTCATACAATCTGAAAAACGAAATATTTCCCCAATATAAGTAGTGTTTTGTAATAATAAGAAGTTATTTGAAATATTTTATGTTGATAATAAACGTGGTTTGTGTTTTACAGTCCGTCAATTATCAAATATAGTATTTAACTCAAATTGTACCTAACAGTAATGGTGCCCGTGGAGAAGTTTTAAAAGCATTCCTTCAAACCCAAAAAAGAAAAAAAGCAATTTTTGTTCAGAAATCGAACTCTGAGTTTGAACGCTTAAAGAAATAATTTTTGCAATTTATTCGCAGCCTAAGCTGTTCGGCAACCTAGGCTGAGTAACGTATTTATAAAATGGTTTAAGGGGTACAGCATGTAAATAATAGAAGTAAAAAAATGATTTAAATGTATTAAAACAAGCATTTAATTTGTAAATTATGTTATGGAAATGCAACGCATAACTAACAAAAACAAAAGAAATCTTTAAACTGATTTTTTTTTTGTTCTTAAACATTCGTTTGAGTTACACAAAGAGGTTTTAAGATAAATACAAAAATCTTTTTTTTTTATCGCTATCAACTACAATATTAGAAATATCAATTTCATTGAAATAAATTAAATTTGATACATTAAGACAAAAGCCTCTACTTTCCTATTTTTTTATTTGCTCCGCAATGCTTGCTCCTTTTTGGATATTTCTGCGAAAAAGATAATTTTCGTCTTCAGTAATTTAATTTGCACTTAGATCTAACGTTCCACAGCAAAAATTAGATTGTAATTCCAAACCGTCATTTCTCTCTTTAAGGAAAGATTAATTTAAAGATATATTTAGTTTGGAATTTTTTATAGTTGAATAATTGATGAAGCGTGTGTACTCATTTTATCTAATTATATGAATTTTTACTTGTATTGATGATAAGCGGTTAAAATAAAATGCGGAAACCTGCAAAATAATTCTACCAGAGTAGATTTTTTTCTCTTTTACGATCTAGGATTTTAGTTCTTGAGTTTGCTTTCCAAATAAATATTCTGCAAAGACAAATTTTTAAGCTACTTCCATTTAAAAAATAGTATTTTTATGTATATTTAGTTTCTCAATATTTCATCTCGTTATTGCCTTTTTTAAGGGAAATTGTTATTTTATTTCAAAGAAAATAATATAATAGTGTTATCTAGTTTTTCAGCCCTTCACATTTAAAACGTATTTTTCCTTAAATAATTACTATTTAAAATTATTCTTTTCGTGAATATTTCATTAGAATTTCTTTGAAAATAATGTCAAATCTTTTACATTATATATTTATTAGGTTGACATTATTTTCAACGATTTATTCTCCCCAATATCCCTTACAAGCTTTTTATTCGCATGCATTTCATTCAAAATCTAACTCACAGAAGAACAATCTTTTCATACTTTAAATTGCAACATACATCGTTCCCTAGTGAGAGTTGAGCTATCACCATAGGAATGCAAAACTGGAAATTGTGGCGAAAGAAAGACGAAAGGTGAAATTTCAGTACTTCTCCTTTCCTCATTTGAGAAAAGTTAATAAAACTGAATAAACTTTACTTATACAATACAAAAGTGCTTCTACTTGTAATGCTTGCATTAAGGGGCATTAGGAGGTGTCTTATAATGTTAGCACGACGAAAAAATATCCATTATTTGGAGACTTATTCCTAATTTTCTATGCAAGCTGTATTTTAACTTTTAGTTTTGAATGAAAGCTGAAACTATCATAAATAAAACATGATATAAAAACATTTGAACAGTACAATTTTGTTATCGAATATGTAATCGAAAAAAATACTGTTTTCATTAGTTCAAAAATAACATGCACTCTCTCATACTGGAAAATGCATGCATAATCCTAATATACATTTTGAAGTATTTTTTCATGTACCATAATCTTACATTACCATCCATTAGCTATACTTTACTAAATTTTTTTAACTACTTTATTATTTTTTAATGAGTAACAAATTCGACGAAACTTAGGGAAATGTGTTTTTCTTTTATTTTTTTTTATTTGAAATTTACTTTCAAGTAAACTTGAGGTTTATGTTATTGAAATTATCCAGACGAACTTAAAAAAAAAAAGTTGTATGGTAACATATAAAAACGTTTTAAAGGTATCATGTACACAAAACAAAAAACGGGCTTCGGTTGAACAGCAACTGCCAACATTAATCTTATTGGGGACAGTTTGCTTACTTTTGCGACAAATCGTTTTGTTTTTTGTTTGTTTTTGCATATGGTAATAAATAAAGTATCGAGTTGTTCATAATTAAATTACATTGTACATATACTTTTTTCCATAAAATTAAATATTTTGAAATGTAACAAAAATAATTCTTACTGTAAGTAAAAAAAGCTTAATTATAGTATTAAACTGTTCTATGTTACATTTAAACCATTTTAACTAATATCTAAATAATACTCAATCAGGAAAGATGCATACCTTAAAAAAACTCAAGGAGTAAATAATTTCCTGAAAAGTATTAACAAATAAATGTTAGAAAAATAATTATTTAAAGAGGAAACGTTTAACACATTGCATTCAATTTATACAAAAGTAATATCTGAATAATATCAGATCAGAACGAAAACACTTATTAAACAGTTAAAATGTAAATACGTGTATGGCATTCATTTAAAAATGAAGAAAAACTATACAATGAACGAATGTGCGATATTGCATTTTAAGGTAAATAGGGAGAAACTCGAAAGTTTTTAAGGTATTTTTTCTTGCCTAAAACAACAGCTTCGTGATAGATTATGTCTTAATTTCTTCACTCAATCAGCCCAAAAGTGATTAAACCCATTACTGCCAAGTTAGTATGCCAAGCTATGAATTAATAACACGTTTCTCGTTGCATAAACGAGTCTTTTAACGTGCTAAAAGACACGATTTATAATTATGATTGATGAAACGTATTATGACGCTTTAGGTGAGCTGATTTAGTGCTATAAAATATTAAGAAATTGGCAGAAAATATTTAATATATAGTATCAGAAGTTACCAACACAGTTTGTAATT
>JAXGGA010008751.1:0-55097 GCA_038373865.1 Uloborus plumipes
GAACTGAAAGTCGAACCAGGTACCGATAGATAGGTAATTTTTCAGGCTTCATTAGTTTCAATCTATATGATTATACGATTTTAATTAGCGAAGATATCAATTAATAAGTATTCAAATTTAAAGCGATTAAGCCTAATAAATGATTAAACTTCCAAGACATTTTTTCTTACCGTTGCCATTTTGAATTAAAACGTTAATTAAATTATTGAACTATTTAAAATTCCAAGATATTTATTTCTTTCCGTTGCGGTTTTAAGGCAGGAATTCAAGTGAAACACGGACGATCGCAACTCACCAATGCAATCGCAAATTCCAAAATTTGGATTCAAGTGAAGCGAATTCACTTGAATTCGACTTACAGTAGCGGTTGCAATATGCGATCGCCTCGAAGCGACTGCAATGGTGTTTCACTTGAATTCGGCCCTAAATTAAAACGTTAATTAAATTGAACTTTTTAAAATGAAAGAGTGTTATTTTTTTCCATTGTCATTTTAAATACGTGTTATAACAAAGTTCTAACAATTGTTTTTATTCTAATTATTAATGACATATTTTTTCTCAGGTACCACTTTGAAAATGTGTTTTTAAATAAAATTGCAATTGCTGTTTTTAGAAGGGACTTTTTCTGGCTGCGATCCATAAGTAGTCAAATTTAAAGCGAATGTTTAATTAATAAGTAGTCAAATTTAAAGCGATTAAGCCTAATTAATGATTAAACTTCCAAGACATTTTTTCTTACCGTTGCCATTTTGAATTAAAACGTTAAGTAAATTATTGAACTATTTAAAATTCCAAGATATTTATTTCTTTCCGTTGCGATTTTGAATTAAAACGTTAATTAAGTTGAACTTTTTAAAATGAAAGAGTGTTATTTTTTTCATTGTCATTTTGAATACGTGTTATAACAAAGTTCTAACAATTGTTTTTATTCTAATTATTAATGACATATTTTTTCTCTGGTACCGTTTTGAAAATGTGTTTTTAAATAAAATTGCAATTGCTGTTTTTAGAAGGGACTTTTTCTGGCTGCGATCCAAATATTAAAAGAACCTTTTCGTTTAGAATTTGGCAATTAATTTTACAGGAAGAAAGCGGTTTGGAAATAATTGTTTTTGGAAAGGAATTTTATTTGTTATTTAGGGAGAGTGCTAAGTATGCGCTACTTGACATCGTCTTTATTTTTGAGGAAGCATGTGCAAATAATTCGATTGATTCTTTGATGCAGGAAAGCTTTTTAGCGAGCCGCTTTAGCGGGGAGTAGTTTATTAAACTTTTCCTTGGTACTTTAAAGGCGAGCCGCCTTGGCGGCGAGTAGTGAATTGAAACTTTCCTCGCTACTGTAAAGGCGAGCCGCCTTGACGGCGAGTAAACTGTTTAAACTTTCCTCATTTCTTTAAAGGCGAGCCGCCTTGGTGGCGAGTAGTTTTCTCAAACTGCCTTCACTACATTACAGCCCGGGCAACGCCGGGCTACGCAGCTAGTCGTATTATAAATAATGTGTTTAATAACATATTAATAATATTAAAAATTGAAATACACAACATATTTGTATCGCCAACGAGCGTTGATACTAAGAACCACTAAGAAATACGTAAATGTTTCAAAGATTTATCTCATGAAAGACTCTATTTGGTATATGGAGTCTTTCATGTCGGAACTGTGACAAAATATCCCTAATCATACTGTATTCTCATAATTCAAACATTGTCAATGATGGTTAAGTTTGCTTCTAGTTTTCTAATTAATTCTTTTCATTTTTCGCTAATTTAGACTTATTTGACGCTGGGAGGAAATCATTCTAGTTTCGCTAAGGCTACATTTTTTTAACTGATATTTTGATGAATAATTTTGTCTCGGATATCATACATGAGATCACTGATACTACTTTCTAGCTTTCTAATTTCAAGTTACCAAAAAATCGACTGTTATTTAAATAAGCAATGAGAAATGCGTTTTCGTCATACAATAATAATAATAATAATTCGTTCAGAATTAAAACCCTTTTTGTATCATTTATTATACTAATCATTTTAGCCATATCTGTATATAGAAGTTCTTGACCAAGAATGGTAATATATGATTAATGCTTTTTGGTGAAGTTCCCAATGGCAACAATGATATAGTTTTTGCCGTTAGTAGTTCTTGATAGAAAACGCCGAATTTCGAAACGGATTCATTCGGAACTTAGTAATTTCCTTTGAATGCCAATCTTTGGTCCTTTGCAGACCTTTCTGGCATCACAGGATGGTATTTTAGTTCCACAACATCCTTCGAATGGGTCTAGAAACGAGCTCTCGAACATTTTTCAAGGTCTTAACGAGAATAATATAAACTAAGATCAGGGTACACAGCAATTCCTTTATAAATGTCTGAAATTCATCTTTGGAAATGTAATAAAAGTCTCCTAGTATTTTCCCCATCGTTATATTCCTATTTTAGTAACAAGATATCGTTCCATGCTAGTAAAAATTTACAGAAATCTCATTTTTTGTTGCAGGACTGCATATGGAAATGTCCTGCCTGATAAATTCCGTCTTCAAATAATTCAAGACAGATTTAATAACTCAAAGCTTATGTTTTCTTACTTTGCTGTCACTTCGAAGTCTGGTTCTGTAGACGAATTTGTTGTTGTTTCACATATAGTAAGGCACATTATGAAACACTGCATTATTCTCTTCTAGAGATTAGTTGTCATAGAGTTCATGGCAAAAGTTTCTTGATAACAGATGTTCGTTACCATGAGATGAACCTTTTTGATCGTTAATCTCGGGTCATATTTTTGTCACATTCTTGGAGTTGCTGTATATTCTGCCAAGATTTATTTTGCCTTAAGCAAAAATGTGGTAACACATACACTGACAAGTAAAAAACATACATTTCCACACCTAACAAATATTATTTCGTTTCATACGTTTTCACTTTTAATGTAGTTATTTACTGCTTTAGTTAAAATAATAGAAAACATAGGGGAAAGTGAAAACTGGACAGAATGCAAAACTAGCAAATATAGAATTAGTATATCCTTGTTAATTATTTAAAAATATTTCGTAGAAAAATTTGTTTAAAATAGTATCACATCTTTCTAAACGTTTACAGAAAGCTTCATTTAAATAAGAAGTTCATTTGAACAGCACAGGCTAAGCACTGCAGGCAGCACAGCAAATGGCTAAGTGAAGTAAAGAAAATTTGGAATTTAAGAAATTAATAAATAGTAATTGTATTAAATAACTTTTTGTACCTATTAAATAAATAAATAAATTCTAACTTATAAAGGGGTGAAGAATAAAAGTACTTATCAAATATGCAAATTAATAAATATATAAAAAATAATTTGTTAAACGAAGATGAACTCTTTTTAAAATTCCACGTTATGCATTAGGGCATAAAGAACAAGACATAAAACATAATCTTATATTTTTGCATTGCATAAAACAATAGCTTTCATTTCTTGTTCGATTATCTTCCCAATATCAGGTTGAAAGCGAAAAAGCTCTGTCTTTATGGCTATTAATTCTGAGCCAGTTTTATGTCTTTATACGTAATCTACACATCACAAAGAGAAATCAAATTGTCGGAAGCAATGTTTTTCCTGATGAATAATAATGGGAAGCTTTTATGAATCCTCTGTGATATGGATCGTTAATACGGATCATATTTCACTATAACATGCTAGGCGATTGTGCTGTTAGATGGAAAAAAAATGTGGCAGCTAAATTGTTAGCAATACAGTTCAAAAAATGTTTGATGTTTCTGTTAGCTTCGGCTGAATCAGACCAGTGGAGTGCTTTTGAAAATTCACTATAACTGCTAATTCAACAATAAATACAAATAATGTACAAATAATACATTGATATGCAATACACTGCCAACTCGGCTATTTCGATCTGCTTAGGGGCGGTTACTCACTATTTTAATATATTGATAGTTTAAAAAAATACTAAGATTATTTTTTGTGGTGTTAAAATTTGGTGCAACATTTGTTTTCACTTTAATTTTGCTTTTATACCTACTCAGATTCAAAATTTTAATTTATATAAAAGAGGTATGTATGATAATTTCATGCTCTTAATTGCATTTTGGAAGGATATAGATTCAAACAAACTTTAGATACAGAGCTAATTTTTGTCAAAAAATAGATATTTGGGTGCTAGAAAGTATATATGCCCGTTTAGTTCTGGTGTACTTCTAGTGGACTACGTAGTCCATTGCGTAAAAAAAGATACATTTTTTGTAATCACAAAACTAGATTTTAAAAAGCATGAAGGGCAGGAAATAACGCATGCTATTATAAAACATGCTCCTACGTATGTTAAAACTCATGCTGCGTTTGGTTTACAAGAATATAAAGAGTTTTGGTGTAAGGTCGAATTTCAACTAATTTGAAAAAGAATTTCGTACACGTGTTTTAGAGTTACATGTAGACCTCTTTCACACGAAAAGGAAGCGTATCCCGCATACATGCCCGCAAGTGGCATACTCAAAACAAGGGTTCCCACTTTTGTTGGTCTTTTCTTGTTCGTCTTCTTTTCCTTTGATTATTATCGGACGATTAATAATTATTAAATACTTAAAAAGAGACTTGAATCAAACACGTGTATGCAATACTTTTGCAATTTTACTATTTAATGATATTAATTTCGTCATTTAGCTCAAAATATAGAGTTTTGTTATGGTTTTTAATGGTTTCAACTAATTAACAATCGATAAAAGTGTGAATATCAGAATCGCTTTGGAAAACTAATCGATTCAGAGGATACTACTCTGTTTATTTTAGCATTTTTGGCAACCCGCATCAAATGCAGAGATCGCATAAACCCTCTGGGATCACTGCCAAAAATATAGATGGCTTTTCGGTAAGCAATAAAACGCAGCTGAGTTATAACCTTTCCTCTCTATCGCTGGACATATGGGCAAAAGAAAAAAAAAGCGCATCAACAGTGGAAAGAGTAAGTGCTTCTTGATGCTGCATCGAAGAAAAAACTGCATTTTCTTGCACGAAGAACTTTTTCGCAATTTTTTAACATGCTTCTTACCACATTTTCAGTGGTGGTGTGAGACTTAGGTGATAAAACTTTATAAAGTTTCCAATTTTTGTGGTTACTCAAGATTTAAAAAAAAGGAAACAATAAATACCCTCAAGCTTTAATCAACTTTTTTTATACATGAAAATAAATTTTGGATAAAATTTAACATGGGGAGAAAAGAAGGTGCTCAACTTGCAAATAGAAGGTCGTTAATGAATCCAGCTCATTTAGTACTTTCTTGTTGTGTATTGAGTACTTTTTTAATTTATTTCCTTGCTTTTTTCTTTTGTCGCTGATATGAGGGATCCATTGTGATCTTAAATACCTAGGTTTTGTGCTGCTTGGATATTTGTTTCTTTTCTTCGCTGATTTTCATTTTAGTCAAAATATATGCTGTTGATATTCAAAATACATTAAAGAGTTGCTTTTAGGTTTTTTTTTTTTTGAATAATTATTTAAAATAGACATAGATTAAACTGAGTTTATTAGAGTTTTTGCACACAACTTCATCTTACAATTAAATCTAGCCGTGTAGGTGAGAAAATTAGAAATAACGTACCTGAAAACTAAATTTATTGGTTGAGTTTCTTTATGGTTTACATCATTTTTTGCAATGATTTTCGGATAATATTGGTTGTAGTACTCTTAGGTTTCGCATTTACTCTCTACTGTACTTGATACACAATGCCGACTAGGTAATTCAAGCTCGCTACGTTACTTGGCATTGTTTTGTTTTTTTTTTTTTTATTTTAATTATTCATTTGCTGATGAAATACGAACTGAATGGTTTGTGATTTATTAGGAACTGCGTGAGGCAGTTTCACGTAAAATATATCACATTCGGATCTGATGTTGAAATTAAATGCTTAAAAACTAAATAGCATCGCGTTTTTTCAAAGAATTAAGTAGTTCCATTTAAAATTCAGAATGGAAAAACAGTTACAGTAACTAAAGTCATCTTTGTATTACCCCATATTACTAATGTGTTTCGTTATGCACCCAATATTAAGGAAGAAGATGTCGAACAATATTTTAATATATGCAATATTAAAACGATCACTTACGTAGAGAACATTGGCTAATCGAAACGTTAGGAAATCCTAGAAATTTTTATGCAAACTAAGAAAAAAACATCTAACGTGTTTATGCAAAATAAATATTATTTGAATTGGTGCTTCAAAAATATGGCGTATTTCTTGATTTTTCAAAACATAAATAACACTACTTTTCTGGCATGTTTACTGCATGAATATTTAATTTATCTGTTATCCAAGAGCATTTTGACTGGAGAATTTTTTTTTCTTTTAGATATAACGTAAAATGTTAAACATTAGAATGTGATCTCATCCTTTCACGTATCATATTTGAAACCATTACCTTAATGTTTTCACAAGGAAAATAAATTGCTTTTAAACAAAAATATTAGGCCGTATTCCTTCAGGCACGAAGAAATGCTCCATTTAGAAATATATGGAACAAAACTTCGAAATAGAAGCATAAATCAGACTCATTTTAACCCTATTCTTTAGAAAAGTTGCTTTTCCAAAAGCATTCAGTATAAAATACCTGCAGCGTTATAGATCCTGAGGTTGAAAGCATTGCTTCGACCAACACTGGAGAAAGTGCTGTGGAAAAATGAATGATTTATTCTTTGCTCTAGATGGCTTCCTAGCTGTGGTGGAAGAAACCGATTTCTGGAAACTAATGCTTGATGAAACAAAAGAAAATCCCAACTGTAGCCAACGAATATTTTTTTCCCAAGGAGCTCCGAAAATGGAAATAGAAACAAAAGCATATATATTTACGCCTTATAAATAATATTGTGAGAGAAAATTCTAGAATCATATATGTTTTGCGATATTAGTGTACATAATTATTATGATTATTATTTTAATTACAACTTTTCAATACAGAGATTATAGTATGATCTAGATTTCTTCATAGCTGTGTAAACCCAATTTCTGGAAAATAATACTTCATAATACAAAAGGAAGTTCCAAAAGTAGTCCAACAAATCCTTTTTCCCAAGGTAATTTAAATGAGGATGTATAATGTACTAGAGACAATACAAATAAAACTTTAACCTTTTTTTCTCAAAAGTTATTCATGTTCTAGATAAACTAAAAAAAAAAGTTATATAAGGTTCTAGACAAGATCTTAACCACGATAAAGACATCTAAAAACTTATGTATGTGAAGTGAGGGAAATTAAACGGTTTGAAAGTTACGCCCATTGAATAATTTTTACCTCTTGAAATAAAAAACACTGGAATTTCAAAATGAACCCATTTTTTTAAGAACGCTATGAAAACAAACTGTTCTCAAAAAAAAAAAAATCTTGCGTACTAAAACCATAGGTATTGCGCTGTGTGAAATAATTGATGGCATTGAATGAATTAATATAAGGATGACATTTAATTATTATAATATTAGAACCTATTTGAAAGGATAGGAGCGTACTCAATATATTTCCACCAAATTATTTGAGAGGAGAATTTGTTTTTTGTTTCAATATATGGGTATTACATAAATTGGGGACAAAAGAAAGATTTTGTAGTACAGAAACGTCTGTATTGAATTGAACGTTTATTAATTTTATGTTTATCCGGTCTATTGGCACATATCTCACTTCGGTTAGGTTAGTGCAATATGTACCAAATGAATCTGGCACTACTTATGTAGCTCATATATTGCAAAGAAAAAAAAAAAACACATGACGTTATATTTGCTCAAGAATACCTAAAACCATTCTAGTATATACTTTAAAACGTGGAATACATGATGCTTAGTATTTTTGAAATTATTCTTAAGGTTTGGTTAAAAAAAATTTATTAAAAAAATCGATCCATTATCATTTTGTAAACACAGCAGTCACTCAGATCCTTTTAAAAACCCCAAATTTATAATTGGGAAAATTCTAGGGCAATATTTCTCTGTAAAATATTTTGCTTACAAAAGGGAGAAAACAGGCAATAGTTCAAGTTTTTGCATGGTTAAAAATCTAAAATCTTAATATATATATATATATATATATATATATATATATATATATATATATATATAATATATATATATATATATATATATATATATCTAATATATAAAATTCTCGTGTCACAGTTTTCGTTGCCATACTCCTCCGAAACGGCTTGACCGATTTTGATGAAATTTTTTGTGCTTATCCAGTATCTATGAGAATCGGCCAACATCTATTTTTCATCCCCCTAAATGTTAGGGGTAGTCCACCCATAATTTTTTTTTGTTCGCACATAACATCTAATCTACTGAACTAAAACAATATGTGTTATCGTAAATCCTTACTTCAATGAGCGACCCGATGGTCAAGTGGTTATGCACGTCAGGTTGAAGTTCCTGATGGAATGAGATCGAATCCAGGCCCGCAAGGATTTTTTCGAACAGCTGCATGGTTTTTTTTTTTTTTTTTTTGAATGATTTTAATGATTGTAATGTCCTTATGCAGGTACATCCCCTCATGGGGATCTACCCCATATTTTTTTATAGTACAAAATGACAGTTTTGGTCGGATCTTTGTTAAAATTGGCAATGGGGTCCTTCGATGCTGTAGAATTTTCTTATGGACGTTTGCGCCATTTTGGGGGGCTTTGAATCTATTGTGGCAATAAATGGTTTTTGATTTGCAGCACTTATTTTTTTTTTTCAAAAATTATATACACTATCAATTATATTATGTTAATTTTTGTACCTTTATAAAATTCTGTATTTTATACCTTGCTTTTACGTCAAATTCAAGGTAAAATTAAAAGTCAAAAATTCTGAAGAAGATAAATATGTTAAAAATTAAAGTAACTATTTTTTGTGATTTTCATATTGGTTGTGACCAAGAAACATCATTACAAACAAATAAAATGTATCAAACACCATGAGTGTTGAGTTATTAGGCAAAATTTGCTGTGTAAAGAATTTTTTTTTGTTCGCACATAACATCTGATCTACTGAACCGATTTGGACGATTTTTTTTAATCGATAGGAGATGGTGTAACTTAGATACCATGCACTCATATGACGATATTTGTTCACTAGAAAAAAAGTTATGATCGAAAAACTAACATTTCATGTCATTTAAAACAATATGTGTCATCGTCAATCCTTTTGTTAATGAGCGTCCCGGTGGTCAAGTGGTTATGCGCGTCAGGTTGAAGTTCCTGATGGAATGAGATCGAATCCAGGCCCGCAAGGATTTTTTCGAACAGCTGCATGTTTTTTTTTTTTTTTTGAATGATTTTAATGATTGTAATGTCCTTATGCAGGTACATCCCCTCATGGGGATCTACCCCATATTTTTTTATAGTACAAAATGACAGTTTTGGTCGGATCTTTGTTAAAATTGGCAATGGGGTCCTTCGATGCTGTAGAATTTTCTTATGGACGTTTGCGCCATTTTTGGGGGCTTTGAATCGATTGTGGCAATAAATGGTTTTTGATTTGCGGCACTTATATTATTTTTTCAAAAATTATATACACTATCAATTATATTATGTTAATTTTTGTACCTTTATAAAATTCTGTATTTTATACCTTGCATTTACGTCAAATTCAAGGTAAAATTAAAAGTCAAAAATTCTGAAGAAGATAAATATATGTTAAAAATTAAAGTAACTATTTTTTGTGATTTTCATATTGGTTGTGACCAAAAAACATCATTACAAACAAATAAAATGTATCAAACACCATGAGTGTTGAGTTATTAGGCAAAATCTGCTGTGTAAAGTTTTTTTTCACTGCGAGAGGGGGGGGGGTATGAACGACCATTAAAGTGACACAAATTTTTAAAAAATAAAGGTTGGATCTCCAATTATCTTGCTTCGTAATTTGAACCCGCCCCGGCTGTGCAACGGTACGCGATTAGTCATTCAAAAATTAATGAAAAACGTGATCGAAGCCAGGATTTTAAATGGCAAGTTCAGAGGTGAAAATATACTCATACCACGGATTCCTATTATACCTACAGATGTGCCAATTCAATTCAAACGTATTCAGTTTCCGATTAGATTGGCATTTGCAATGACTATCAACAAATCCCAAGGTCAAACGATGTCTGTTTGTGGCTTAGATTTGAGAACACCATGTTTTTCACACGGACAATTATACGTGGCATGCTCTCGAGTGGGTAAACCATCCAGTTTGTTTGTGTTAGCTAAAGATGGACTAACAAAAAATATTGTTCACGCTATAGCATTAAGAGATTGATATTGTTTAATAGTGTTACTGTCGTAATTGTTTAATTAATGATATATAATTTTAAGGAATAAATTATAATAACTTAAAAATAATGTTTGCCTTTTGTTATTTTTATATTCCCTCATCGTTCACAGCGCTCCATGCTTATTTCACGCATATACCACATTCTTACATACATACAATATACACATTCTACCATACATACATACATACTTACAATAAGTAAGCTATTTTTTGTCTACACTAGAAATTACTAGGAAATTATTTATATGGCAAAACAACGTTTGCCGGGTCAACTAGTATATATATATATATATATATATATATATATATATAATATATATATATATATATATATATATATATATATATATATATATATATATATATATATATATATATATATATATATATACATATATATATATATATATATATATATATATATATATATACATATATATATATATATATATATATATATATATATATATATATATATATATAATATATATATATATATATATATATATATATGTATATATATATATATATATGTATATATATATATATATACATATATATATATATATATACATATATATATATATATATATGTATATATATATATATATACATATATATATATATATATATATATATATATATTATATATATATATATATATATAAAATAAATACAGAATACAGAAAAACATATAATTAAAAAGGGGGGGGGGGAATTAAAATCCCAAAAGACTTAAAAATACATGAACATCAAAGCCTGTGCTGAACTGTCAGCGCAAAGCCGCTAGAAACAAAACAGCACATTAATATTGAAACAGGCAATCAAAACGAAAAGACGAAAACCAAAAACACAAATGCGAACCAAAGCGCAGCATTTCATCAGGGGGAAGACCGCACTTTGGCCCGAAAAGGCTCTTTCTATATAACATGTGGGAGGGTCCCAAAAACATGTTATCTCCCCCGAGAGCCTTGAAAGAAACCAGGAAAACACATAACACTCACCTTCAAACGGAAGGAACAAGGAATCTAAAAAGCACCTGAACAGATTCCGAAGATAAAAACACCTGAGTGAACTGGAAACTATGCAAGAAGCAGGTAGGAAAAAAAGTTACGGTTACGAAATATTGACAGAACACAGTCCAGCTTTTTTTAGATAATTAAAATAAAAAGATGACGGAACATTATTGTATTGAAGTGCAGATTTCAAAAGAGTAATGTTTTTTTGAATGTAGTTGTTTTTGTTACAAATATTTTTAATCCTGCAGATTTCATTAATCAGGGTGTTGCGAAAAACTTTGATAGAGATGTTTGATTCCCAAGTAATCAGTCTATTAACGTGAAAATTAAAAGAATGTCTTTTATCAAAAAGGTCAATATTCAAATCATTTTCTGTAATAGAGATGTGCAAATCAAGAAAATCTGTTTGTTTAATGTTATCATTAGTGTGAACGAGATCAAGATCTGTAGGATAAATATTTTTAGAATCTTTATAAAAGGAATGATAGTTGAAAATAATTAGATCGTCAATATACCTAAATGCTTTAGGGATTGTATAAGTGTAATTTCTTTCAAAGTAGTGAAGGTAAAGATTGGCTAAAACGGAAGAATAATTGGAGCCTTGTGGGATACCCTTAATTTGTAAAAAACAATGCTCGCCGTTAAATATGTAATTATTGAAAATGCAAAAATTTATTAAATTAAGCCAAAGAGTTTCATCAATGCCAAGTGAGATACTATAGTCGTAAAAATAAGACAAAAGAACATCTTTAAGGCTGGATAAAGAGATACTTGTAAATAGATCTTTAAAGTCAAAAGAAAAAATACAATCGATTTTATTATTTTTCAAGAAATCAAGAACAGGTGCGTTATTTTTAATAATCCAAGTATGTTTTTCATCAATAATTTTGTTAAAAAGGTTGTTTAGAAAATTGACAAAAATTTTACCAGGTGACTTCATGTAAGAATTGGAACCACATGCAATAAAACGAAATTTTATAGGATTTTTGTGGAATTTAGGATAAATGGTGATATATGGAAAGATGATCTTGTGGTTTTTGATTTGTAGTTTTTTGTTGAGTGCAATAATTTTTTTAGTGATAATGCTATAAGTAGTAGAAACTTTTTTAAAAGTAGAGGAATTTTCAAGTTCTGTATCCAAAAGTTGCAGGTAGAATTTTTTACAAATAGTTCTTATTTAATATGTTCTTAGTTAATATTTTCTATTCCAATAAAAAACATCTTTTAGGATCGTTCCTGCAAGACCTTGATTTCTATTCCAATAAAAAACATCTTTTAGGATCGTTCCTGCAAGACCTTGACTCTTTTATATTAAAAATTTCAACTACTAATAATACTCCTTTAGAAACCTTTTGCGAATGGAAGTGGAAACTGTATTATTATTTTAAGGATTTTCTTCAGAATTACAAAATTAAAAATTTGCTTAAACTTGGTGATTTCACCCCACACATTAAAGAGCTTCAAAGTAATTTTATCATTGCCCCTATTGATAAAGCCGCTAACAATTTTTCCATTATTTGTAAAAAATTCTACCTGCAACTTTTGGATACAGAACTTGAAAATTCCTCTACTTTTAAAAAAGTTTCTACTACTTATAGCATTATCACTAAAAAAATTATTGCACTCAACAAAAAACTACAAATCAAAAACCACAAGATCATCTTTCCATATATCACCATTTATCCTAAATTCCACAAAAATCCTATAAAATTTCGTTTTATTACATGTGGTTCCAATTCTTACATGAAGTCACCTGGTAAAATTTTTGTCAATTTTCTAAACAACCTTTTTAACAAAATTATTGATGAAAAACATACTTGGATTATTAAAAATAACGCACCTGTTCTTGATTTCTTGAAAAATAATAAAATCGATTGTATTTTTTCTTTTGACTTTAAAGATCTATTTACAAGTATCTCTTTATCCAGCCTTAAAGATGTTCTTTTGTCTTATTTTTACGACTACAGTATCTCACTTGGCATTGATGAAACTCTTTGGCTTAATTTAATAAATTTTTGCATTTTCAATAATTACATATTTAACGGCGAGCATTGTTTTTTACAAATTAAGGGTATCCCACAAGGCTCCAATTATTCTTCCGTTTTAGCCAATCTTTACCTTCACTACTTTGAAAGAAATTACACTTATACAATCCCTAAAGCATTTAGGTATATTGACGATCTAATTATTTTCAACTATCATTCCTTTTATAAAGATTCTAAAAATATTTATCCTACAGATCTTGATCTCGTTCACACTAATGATAATATTAAACAAACAGATTTTCTTGATTTGCACATCTCTATTACAGAAAATGATTTGAATATTGACCTTTTTGATAAAAGACATTCTTTTAATTTTCACGTTAATAGACTGATTACTTGGGAATCAAACATCTCTATCAAAGTTTTTCGCAACACCCTGATTAATGAAATCTGCAGGATTAAAAATATTTGTAACAAAAACAACTACATTCAAAAAAACATTACTCTTTTGAAATCTGCACTTCAATACAATAATGTTCCGTCATCTTTTTATTCTAATTATCTAAAAAAAGCTGGACTGTGTTCTGTCAATATTTCGTAACCGTAACTTTTTTTCCTACCTGCTTCTTGCATAGTTTCCAGTTCACTCAGGTGTTTTTATCTTCGGAATCTGTTCAGGTGCTTTTTAGATTCCTTGTTCCTTCCGTTTGAAGGTGAGTGTTATGTGTTTTCCTGGTTTCTTTCAAGGCTCTCGGGGGAGATAACATGTTTTTGGGACCCTCCCACATGTTATATAGAAAGAGCCTTTTCGGGCCAAAGTGCGGTCTTCCCCCTGATGAAATGCTGCGCTTTGGTTCGCTTTTGTGTTTTTGGTTTTCGTCTTTTCGTTTTGATTGTCCTGTTTCAATATAATATATATATATAATTTATATATATATATATATAATATATATATATATATTATATATAATATATATATATATATATATATAATATATATATATAATATATAATATATATATAATATATATATTATATATATATATGAAGTTCAGGCGAAGTCGTACTTTGCTACTAGTTGCATAATTAGGACACTATATGATCAATTGAATGCTTGTAGCCAAAAATCCGCATTTCAAACTTGGATTCGCACAGTATTTCAATGCTACAAATCCTGAATACATATATATTTTTAATGTTGGTAATATCCAAATAATAGATAACACATGTATTGTCTGCTATAAATTTTCTAGAAATCAAGTGAAACTATAAAATTCATTGTTACATAGAATTACCGAATTTATTAATATGTGTATATATTTAACATCTATTTCATTTCAGTCTCGTTTGTGATTTTGTTTTGTGATTTTGTTATTGTTTTGGGCATTTTTTAAAAAGTTAGTAAATAGTTTTACACCTTCCCTAGTAAGTTCATTAGGGATACTTTTTTTCCCTTTTTTTGTTAGTCTTCTTCCTAATTAAACTTAATATAATGGTCAACGAGAGTCTAAAATGAACTTTTTTTTTAATGAATTAAACTGAAAAATATTAAATAAAATCCATGTTAGCACTTTTTTATTTCGCTTTGCGAAAAAATTCAGGGCTGCAGCTTATTAAAAATGCAATAAAAAATAGTGGCAGAAGTTGTTAAAAAAATAAAGTTTGATAGTTGCAATGATGAAAATATCTAAGAACCAAATGATTAAGTGATTCATATTTCAAATCATTAATGCCGTAAATTAGATTTTTTAGCAAAGAATTTTATGCCTCGAAAAAAATAAAACCTCAAAAGTCTTGCAGTTCTCATAAGTAATGTCCAATCATTCATCAAGAAAAAGTCACTTTTATCTCACATTTTAACGATATATTTCTTTCCGAATACTTTTGACGTTAAGAATGTACATTTTCCTCCTTCTATTTGGTTTTCTTTTTTTTTTTCTTACATTATTATTTTTCTTTTGATTCTCTCCACTCCTGCAAGATCCCACCATCGGTTTCACAGATAGCGATTTTTTTTTCTTATTGCTTTTCTCATTTGAAAAGTGAAAGAAAAAGTAATGTTTTTTTCCATAGAAAAAATGCTAGTTTAAAGCCTTTTTTGCTGATTTTTGTAGCTTTAGATATTCCATTTGCTTCATATTTACAGGCTGCTTTTTCCTGGATGCATGCTGTTTCAGACCGAGGAACAATTTATTTCCTTCATCACAATACTTAAAATGCGATGTGATAATTAGTTCACAAACTTCAGCAGCATTAGCTTTTTTCAAGAAGCGTTTTTTGAATATTTCGGCAAGTATTTTTTTTCCAAAACATTTTTTGAAACAAGAAGAAAAAGAAATTGCATCTTTTGGTTTTCATTGAAAATATATATATATATATATATATATATATATATAAGAAGTTTTTCTAGAGAATATTTTGGAATTATTCTAAGATTACCTGCAAAGCTGCGTACTATCTATGGAAGTAGAAAGCAGTTAGTTAATTTATTCCTTTGAATTTATCACTTTTATTTTGAATAAAAGTATTACAACGCTGGCGTAAATCAAACTGTTCCTGAAGTATTATATATAGGATGTGTATTTTAAGTAATGAGAATAAGTCCACAGAAGATAATTTATTAGAGATATCGCTACAAAACTTTAGTAGTCTCCAAAATATGCTCCTTGAGCATCTTCACACTTCTACAGGCGGCGTTTCCTCGCTTCGAGCACTCAGAGGAAGTCACTAACCGAAACATCTTTCAGAGAATGCAAGTCCTTTTGACATCATCTAGGGTCCCGTGCTGGCACCCTTAGGGGCCGATTTTCACTTTCAGAAGAGGAAAAGGTCTGCTGTGAGAAGGGGGTCAAGATCGGGGCTGTAGGGAGGCTGTGGAAGATCTTTTGAAACAGCCTCACGGTTTTGAACGTCCGTTAAAACTTTCAGCATAAGTTTGGCACAAATCTTCCTCATCTCAAGATCCTCACTGATGATTTTGTACACAACAAATTTATCCTTTCCTACCTATTCTGCGATCGTGCGAAGACTTAAACGCCAGTATATATTCAGCAAATGTCGCCCCTCCCCCTTGTTCGTTTACTGCGGTTCTTGATGTTGACTTGTGACCTGCACGGTGCTCCTCCTCCACGCTCTCCTAAACTTCTTTGAACATTTTGATACATCTAAGACTTAAGCTTGCAATAAGCTTTATCTGCCATACACTTGCTGAATCATTTCCAAGCAAAATTTGATTGTGTAACGCTGTTCAATGCTTTGTCGCATTTAGAGCGTGCACACACTTTTTTGGAGATGTCTCAACTAAGGCCAGCAGGCGACGGCCGAAGGAACGTTATCAAAGTCGAAGGCCACACTACCGACTACAACCAGTCGGAGCATCCTCTGGCGTACATCTGCGTCAGGACAAAAATATTCTCATCACTTAAAATACACATCTTGTAAAAGTGGTTTCATAAACGAAAAAGAAAATGATTTTCAAGTACATTTACGTTTAAGCACACAACTGTGCTAACCAATGTTATCTTCCTCTTACACCTCTCATATTTTTCTTAGTTAAAAAACATCGTCATTTTGATTAGTGGTCTTAATGTTTACAAGAGTAAGAATGAAGCGAATTTTTTTCTGCAGTAAATGATAGTATTAAAAAAAAATACTGTGGGCAAATGTTTCTCCCCCCCCCCCCTCGTCCCACTAAAAAGTCACTGAGTAGCTTAAGAGAAAAAAATAGTACGAAAAAGGCTTTTCTGAAACGGAAGAACGGAAGAAAAATTGAAACACATAACGTACTAACTTTTTATTAAATTCATAAATAATGCTACGCACAGAGCTTGAAAAATTTACTCATGAAAATTATACCTGACTTGCATAAAACTGTAAAGCACATAATAATTAAAAAAGAAAAGCTTAAAAAGTAACAATTTATGAAGTTCATTATAAAAAGTGCAGTAACAATCTGACTTTGTTTTCTAAACTGTATGCCTTTACATATGTTTGATTTGTTTAGTCTAAGTCTCAAACCAAAAAGAATAACACTAACAAATGAGGTAACAAAAAAGTTAAAACATGTAACTGCAATCTTACTTCAGGTCATTCTTACAAATTTGTAATTTACAAAACGAACACAATGTCGTGCAGGTGGTATTTCAATCACTAGGACATACTAATTTGCACGTAACTTTGCATGATTATCGCACGTTTTCACAAGTCACTTTTTTTTGCATTTATGAATAATGCAACATTTGTAATCCTTTTGAATAAAGAATGAAGTATTACATAACAATTACAGTAATTGTTTGACTCTTTTCTCGTATTTTTGTCTTTCATTTGCAAGTTTTTAATACACTACGAAGACTAACTATTGTCTTGAACCCCGAATTTATGCGTTATCATGATGTCGACACAAACAGAAGTACAAAAAGCTACAACTTAAAAGGAAAAAAAAAATCTCATTTTCTCGGAAACTCTTTCATTGTTATCTCTTTCTAATTCTTTGTAACCTTAGGCACCGATAAGCAGTAAAAAATCCCATTGAAGATTAACGACGAGAATGCGAAAGAAGATGATTCCTAAGCTCTAATTATGCATCAAGAAAACCCTCGCTACTCTTTGATTTTACCTTTGAAACTGTGAAAATTGCCCCAGAAGAAAGAGAGGGAGAGAATTTCTCGAGAGTAGTAATGATGATGTAACATTTAATGAGATGTAGGGAATTTAAAACTAAAGCGTCGTATAACGTGTGCAGTTTTGCTACTAAAAAATACTAATAATTATAAAATATATCTATCTTCATATATTCCCATGTTTTTTGCAAAGCCTAACTTTTAAAGACTGTTCTTGGCAGTGACATTACTAGTAAATTTTATAATAAAAATTTATCAAATCCTTAAATTATTTCATGCTGTTTATGGAAGCCTTTTCACCATAATTTCCGTTGTAAGTCATTTTTACATTTTATTTATTTAAAATAATGCTTCTAATTTTATTTATTTTCATACATTTTTGTAAAACAATTACCCTTTAATCTTTCAATAAATTAACATTAGCTGCTGAACCTTTCAAACTTAAAATATTTTCTTTCAATAATATATTTATATTTGTTTCGTTTATTTTTCTCTTCTACAAATAACAGATCATAGCGCTATTTTCCCCGAAACTAAGATTTATCATTATCTCACTTTTTCCTTAAACTGTAAGCAAAAGTTCTGCATTTAGTTAACTTAACAGAAATTTCTAAAAAAAAAATCACGATATTTGCGTTTTTATTGGAACTATTTTATGTTTCAATAAGTCAAAAATATGTAAGAAGGGAGACACTGAAAGTGCTGCTCTTGATATATGACATATGGCAAAGAGGCTTATGGCAAAGATGAAAAAAATTTTGAAAACGTATGACAGTTTACATGTAAACCTTAATGGGATTCCATTTTTATATGTTCCCTGAATTCGGGTTATATTTGCTTGTTCGATTTGAAAAATAATTTCTGGAAGTGAATATTTAGGGTGGGTCGAAAAAAGCTTCTTTTTTTTCTGATCAATTTCTAATAGTACGGAAAACTAGCCAATGGACGTCCTAAGAACGGGAAAAATAATAAAAAATAATAATTAATTACTTTTGTATAAGCGCGAGAGCTCTAAAGTTCAGAAAAAAGAGAAAAATCTGTAATTTTTAAACATAGATAATTATTTTTAAAAATGATTTATTTCATTTTTAATACTATAAAAACTAGTCTTGTAGTGACTGAAATGGGTTTAAAAAACTTGGGTCACATTGCCGTTCGTTTGAATTTTCGCAAAAAGCCTCAAAACAACTTTTTAAAGCAAAAGTTGTATTTCGTAAATTCGCAAGCTGACATACAGCTTCTAATAGTTCTGCATGATTTTGGAATAATCTCTGATTCAGATATCTCACGAGTGATAGACAAGAATAAGATTAAAAGAGAAAAAGTGAAGGTTCGAAAAGCAATAAAGGAAAAAGAGCACCAAATCAAAGAACTGAAAGGAATCTACTTCGACGGTAGAAAAGATGATACATTTACACAAGAAAAAAATAGGGCCTAAAATGTACCGCAGACTAAGAAAAGAAGAACATATTACCATTATCAGTGAACCTGGCGGCCAATACATTGGTCATGTTACACCTAACACAGAAACCGGCAATAATATTGCCATGCACAAGCATTTTCGATTGTATGGAAAAAGGTTTTGACATGAGTGCAGTAGAAGTTATCGGATGTAGCGGGACAGCCACAAACACTGGTTGGAAAAATGGTGTTGTACGGAACATTGAAGTTCAGTGTCAGCGACCACTGCAGTGGTTCATTTGTTTGTTACACTTTAATGAGCTTCCTTATAAACATTTGTTTAAGCACTTAGACGGGACACCAACTGGGCCAGCATCATTCAGTATGGTCCTATTGGCAAGCAATTGACTAACTGTGAAAAAAATCATGTTGTTGATTTTGTGCCTATTCAATCTGAAGTTACCATCACAATAAATAAAACTGACCTCAGTAAAGATCAGAAATATCTTTCAGACATTGTTCAAGCAGTCAGCACAGGAATCTGTGATCCAGAATTAGCAGCTAAAAATTTTGGACTCCTCAGCCCTTCCAGATGGTTAACTTGTGCAAACCGGGTGTTAAGACTTAATGTTTCGCAAATAAGTCCGACAAGCGAAATGAAGACCCTTGCAAATTACATTGTAAAAACCTACGCTCTTGTTTGGTTCAATATTAGTTCACAACACTGTGAAAGATGGTCCGAAGCACGGTATTAAAGATCATTCAAACAACCAGACATTTCCGGACAACATAAAAAAAGTAATCGATCCAGTCATTCAGAGAAACTCTTTCTTCTGCCATCCAGAGAAACTCATGCTGGCGATGATAATGGATGGAAGACAGCACATTAGAGAGTTAGGCTACAGGAAGATATTGAAAGCCAGAAATGAGCCGCCAGTAGTGGGCCACATTAGAGCTTTCAAGCTTTCTTCAATTAACTTTGAAGCCACTGACTATCCTGAACTAATTGATTGGACAAATTGTAAGCTGACACCTCCACCCCTTCTGTCAAATATGTCTACAGAAAATATTTCAGTCCTATTGATATAAAATACTCTTCCAAAATTTTGATTACTTGAAATTTCCCTACCACACTCAGTCTGTTGAGAGGTGTGTAAAACTAGTTACAGAGGCTGCTATTAAAGTTTGCGGGCATCAAAACCGAGAGGGTATTATTAAGACAACCTTCAAATCAAGATCTTTAATGCAAAAATTTGATTCAAACTCAGAATTCAAAGGGTGTAAGTAAGCACACATTAATTGGTTGGTTGATTGGGTAGGGTGTGGGTGGGACTTGATTTAGTATTATTTTAGATTAGGGTTTTTGCCCAAATTCAAACGAACGGCAATGTACCCCAAGTTTTTTTAACCAATTTCTGTAACTAAAAGAGTAGTTTTTAAATATTAAATATCAAAAAAAATATTTTAAAAAATAATTATATATTTTTAAAAATTACAGCTTTTTCTCTTTTTTTTCGAAATTTTAGACCTTCTGCGTGGTTTCAAAAATAATTAATTAATTTTTAAACTATTTTTGCTGTTATTAGGAAGTCCATGCACAAGTTTTCCGCACTATTAGAAATAAAAAAATACTTTTTGAAAAAAAAAAGTCATCTCTAAAAATTACAGATTTTTCTCTTTTTTTCTAAACTTTAGAACTCTTGCGCTTATACAAAAGTAATTTAATATTATTTTCATTATTTTTCCCGTTATTATAATGCCCATGCGCAAGTTCTCCGCACTATTAGAAATTTAAAAAACTCTTTTTTGAAAAAAATTTTCATCTTTAAAAATTACAGAATTTTCTCTTTTTTTCTAAACTGTAGAGTTCTTGTGCGATTACAAAAGTAATTAATTATTTTTTATTATTTTTCCCGTTATTAGGATGCCCATGGGCAAGTTTTCCGTGCTATTAGAAATTGATCAGAAAAAAAAGCTTTTTTCGACCCTATCTTGAATATATCGTCTTCTGGGAATTTCACTTTTTTGTTACTTATGCTATGGAAAAGTATTTCTTTGTCAATCGTTTGCATTGCTTATTTAACTTGAAGCATTTTTTTTCCTATAGAACTGAATACGTTATCTTCTCAGAACTGTCTTTCGCCTTCGTTTCTTCCAAGAAATTTATTTCTTTGGTAAACGTGTGTGCCAGCATTGCAATTGCTTTCTTAATTTCGTTTCTGATCTTAAATTTATGAATACAGGAATCCGGATACAACGGAAAAAAGACGTTTCATATTTTGGGTGCAGAGAGGTACTTGAGTTGGAATAGGGAGATCTAAATTAACCTTTGGTTTCAAAATAGCGGAAGACACATTAGTTGGGCTGTCTTAAATGTCAGTGTAAGAGGTTGCGCGATTATTTATTACTCCAGTACTACACTCCGAAAAATGAAATGTTGTTTTTTCAGTAGAATACAGATAATTTTATGATAACAAACTAAAATTGCTAATTTACAGTTTATTACTGTGTATTTTACAATTTTAAAAAGGAACATTTGTTTGGAGTGTTGTACTGTAAAAACAACAGTTTTTTTTTTTTTTTTTGCAGTGTATATTCCGTTTGATGATGTTTTCACAAAGCAAAGTTTGATTACTCGTTCCCAAAAAACTTAAGTAGTATAAAATGCTTAAAGTATGCCTGATTGCGTTTAGCTTCGTGTAGTTTGTTAACCATCTTTATCAGGAGAACTAATAACGTATTAAGTATCATTACATTTAGCTTAGTGTGCTAAATTAATCATATAGAAAAAATATTTTCGTTCCATTTCAAATTTATATCATTTTTTTTAAATGTCCGCTATTGGAAAAAAAAAACATTTAGAAATAATCAGTGCTTATTTTAAAAAGAAACAAAATGAAGAAAATTACACCCGTGCTGTCCTTTCATATAAATACTTTCTACAATTAATTCATACAGTGATCAAAAAGGCAAGCTATGTTAATCACTGCTTATGGTTAATTTGCAACTAAATATTTGACTGTTTTTGTGACTGAGAACGTCACAGCTCCTGCTTTACGTCAAGCCACCGGTTGCTAGTTTTAATGTAAAAAATGTTCTCCTGATAAGCATTTATCTGTTGATTCCTTTCTACAAGGTTTTTTTTTAAGAATTCTCTCATAGCTCACAATTTAACGACCACTTGGATTATATTCCGGTTAAATGTGTTGGAATTTATGTAGTATATATAAGATTAAATTTAATTTCGCAATTGGAAAAAAAAAAATCCCCAAAAGCTGGAGTCATTAAGTAATACCAGATACGTCCGATCAGGGGGGATTATAATGCAAATTAAGATGATGAACAAACAAAACAATAATACTACTACTATTAATAATTATAATTAAAGTATACACGAAAAGCCTTAAAACATTTTTCTCGAACTGAACACACGTGACAATTATTTCCTACAAGCCGTCACACCAAACCAAAGTTATTGAAAACTAAAGTGCATTATAAGCAACTAAGTTTTTGATAATGGTGCTAACCAAGTTCAGCAAGGAAGCCTCTTCCAACAACTTTTTAAAAAACTTTTTTTTTTTTTGCTAATAGCTACTAGAAAATGAAGTTTTATCTTAGCTCATTACATTACTTGACTGTCTTTAATGGCTAAAACTGGCTCATATGGAAAAACTGCAGCCCCTCTATATGAAGCAGTTGTCTGGTGAATTTTTACAGCAGAGACAGAAATTTAATGATACAGTGAAATATGTGTATAACGATACTCAAGGGACCGAGAAAAAATATCGTTATAGACAGATTATCATTATAGACAGTTTGAGAAAAAAGCTCAAACTGTTGGCTGGGGCCAAACCAAAATATCGTAATAGGCAGGTTTATAGTTATGTACAGTATCATTATATACAGGTTTCATTGTGTAGAAAAATCAAAAATGTTGTAACATCAATAGGTTTGTTTTATGCATGCGCAGCTCAAAAATGATGGTCGTGACTGGATTTCGTGTGCACGTTTAAATAAATAAACGTACATCACGCACTGTCTCCTACCACGTTAATTTTCGTAAAAACGCCCTAGTGTTGAACTCAAAATATTTACATGCCATTGAAGTGCATGAGCAGCCAAATCGAACTCTGAAATTCAATCGTCATCTGACATCATTGTAAAGATTGCATTTGCTCAATGTGGTTAGCCTGAAACGGAGCAACGAAGATAAAAAAGGACATTACATCTAAAAATGATATGACATATACCCTGCACCATTCTTGCATGACTATTAAATAATCGATACTTTTAATAATTGAAAAAAAAAGGCTTGGTAATAATTTCAACCTATTCTAGTTAATAATGATTCAAATCACTTCTATTCTAGAATATTATTCATGAAAAAAAAATCCTAAGTTGAATAAAATGCATTAAACATTCTCAGTAAAGAAGAAGTACTGTAGTTTTTTTGTTTCTTAGTGTTTACAAATGCTTTTTCTCACGTGTTTTCAAGAATTATCATGAGAACTAAAACCCTAAAGGAAATGAAATGAAGATAAATTAAGGTAGAAATGGAGAGAACACACAGAAACATGATTACGGTAATTATTCATGGCAAGAGAATCTGTGACAGGCGCATGTGATTTATTGCTGAGATTTAGCATGATTTGAGCAAGAAAAAAAGCAAGTAAATTTTAAAAATGTATTACTTGCATACATTCTTTTCTTTCAAACGAAATTGATTGCTTGTGAAGCATTATGATTAGGTTTCAATTCAACGTTAATAGATAATTCTATTAGTTTTTGGTTAATACTTACGGGGAATATAGAAGCCCTTGTTTGCAGTTATGTGTTAAACAAATATAAGGGAATTCTAATGGTTTTGTTCAATAAACTTGCATGCAACACTGTTTAGCAGAAAAGAAGGTTTCTAACTAACATTTATAAAATAATAAAACTAATATGTTGTTTTCTGAAAAATACGTTTGAACAATTAAAAAAACCCAACCATATCTGATTTTTAACTACCATATTGCTTTACAGAAAAAAGCAGGAATTAACTACTTACTTCATTGTGCAATAAGCCAGGACTAAAGCAGAACTGAAGCAATCATAACCCCAGCTCGGTCATAAGATCCTGAGGTGCGGTTCCGTCCTTTTTGTAGACTCCTCAATCAGGGATAGCTAATAACCAAGCTGGAGGCAGAAATCATCTTATTGTAGCCAAGATAGCCTTCAAACTGGTAGATAAGATGATCTTCTGTCTTCAATTTACAAGTTGAGCCGTACCATGGTTTGCGGATGCTAGCTGGTAAGGTAAATTCATTTCAACTACCAGTTTGAAAGCTATCTTGGCTACAAAAGGGGGTTTCTGCCTAAAGTTCGCTTATTGACTATTCCTGACTAAGTAGTTCACAACAAAGACAAAACTGCAGTCTCAAGATATCATGACCAAGCTGTGGGCGTAATTGCAGCCTATTTCCTTGCTTACATTTCGGAATTAGATTTTTCTTCATATATTTTTTTATGTCTATTATAGGTCTACAGGGGCAAATTTTGTTGACTTAAAATTTGAATTTGTTGGTGTATTTGTGTGTGCGCGCGTGTGAATGCCTTTTTAAGTGTGTAACTCTGTTTTCCCTCTTCTTTATTCTTCAAACCAAAAGCAGTTCCTTTTTTTTAAAAACAGCATTTGCAAAAACTTTTTACCCAAGATAACACAAACAGCAACAATAAAAAGAAGCTTGAAAATAGAAGTACTTCGTGCTACAGCATCGTCTTTGTATCAAAGTATGTTTATTGTTCTAGACTTTAGTGTTTATGTTATTGCAGGAATTTGCGAATCTCTTTCCAAGATTTGTGGGATGAAAGTACATGGCTTGATACCGGTTTCCTTTATTTCCAGGAACAAACACATTTTTTTCTTTCCGGATATAGCAATTTTTATCCTCCCTTTTCTTGATAAAATAAAGGAAGTTATAACGCAGCTGCAGCAGCTTTGTACCCAGAAAGCAAGACATAAAAACTGATCAGACGTATTTATTCTCAACAAATGGCATGTGAAGAGAATGCAGAGTCGATATTTCCAATACTAGGTACTGATATTGCTAACATTTGGAAAAAAGAAAACCGCTTATTACTCTTCATTGTAAGCGTGCCACTTTAGGCACCAGAAAGAATGGTTAGAATAAAAATTTTCATGTTTTCGATAATTTAAGGAGTAGAAAACTTTCCATGTTTTTTTTTTTTTTTTGTGAAAGAGGTTTTTTTCCCCCTCCTTTTCTGCGTTGTTTATCTTGGCTTCTTTTTCCCTGTGAAAAGGGTAATAAAAGAACTTTTGCTTAACGGTTGTTTTGCAAAAAGTATCTAAGTATTTCTTCTTCTCTTTCTACTTCTCTTGGAGTTTTATATTTTGGTATGGTTTTATTACTTTTAATTTAATATAACAGCAATAATGGGTACAGATTTATTTTCATTACTTTGAATTTTGCATAAATTTTTAAGGATTAAAAACGTAACTAATTTACGCAGTAAATATGAAAAAAAAGCAGAATTGAATGAAAAATATGTACCATTAAGATATAAATGGGAGGGGGGGGGGGCAATGTTAGCGTAAACGCTTTCATTTATTTCTTTAAGATTGTATATTTTGGCACATTATGCATATAAGTGAATCAAAAATTTCTACAAAAATGGATATTTTTTTCTTATTATTCTTATTATTATTATTTTTTTTTTTTGAATACAGCATAGTATCTTGGACTTAATTTTGTGCTAAGCTCCATATTTGTTACATAAGTGAGCTATGCTTAGAATACGTGCTGGGAAGCATTGCATAGTAAGTAGTAAAAATTAAACATGATTATATTAAATAATTTTTAAAGCTCTGATCAGAAGGTGATGCTAATTTTGCGCACAACAACTAATAATATCCCTGTTAATACCTCATTTTATTTAATGATATTTTTGGCAAACTATTAAACTGTTCAAATATAACAAAATATACGTTTTCTAATTTATTTTCCGATGATAATATTTATTAAAATAAGGATTAAAAGACTTCCCAATTTTCTTTACACTCATTTTGGTTTTAGGGTTAAGTTGAGTTTAATTTTCTTGTGAAGCTAAATAATATTACAATAGCGTTCCACAAAGTCCAAATGAAGTCCTAAAATAAAAAAAAATTAATAAATAAAAATGATTTTAAAAGAAATATTCATCATAAGTGTGTGTGTAAGTCCTTTATATACTATCGTACAACTGTTATGTCTGGAAGAAGTTGTCCAGCAAAAGGAAAACAAAAAATAGATTAAAGAAAAAAAATCAATAACATGAATTTCCAGAAAAAAGACATAAGTTAATACCGCAAGAAATAAAGAAAACAATTTATGCCATCAAAAATAACCGATGATATTGTAAATTCCCGAAATTAAATTTTAATTGCCACACCACAATGAATCAAAACTACCTGTCAATCGCACAGACGCTTGGAAAAGTACACACACGCACAAATTGATTACATTGGAAAAAAATTATTATGTGACTTAACCCTCGTGGGTCCCTCCCATTTCAGTTACACTCAAGACCCTTGATGTCATAAACGACCCCAATGCTTCCTTTAATTAATTCATTATAATTATTGAATGTTACATGCATTATTTAAGTTCACACACTTTTTAATGCTAAAAAAACAAAAAATAAAAAGATACAATTAAAGTAAAATTTAGTTTATGAATTAAAATTATAATTTTAGAGCAAAACTTACAATAACTGTAGATTTATTTACATCTGTTACAGACCTGAAAAAACATGATTTTTGCAAGTGAATTTCAAACACTTATGACATTTTTCAATGCATTTTCTGTCCAGTTCTCTTGGACAAAAGTTGCAACGTCCTCTTTTTTTTGGCCTTCTGGGGAAGTGACCCCAAGGGTTTTATGTGCAAAAAATGCAATTCGGGAAAAATAAAACACAATAATACCATTATTTTGAACAGAAAACTAGAAGAGTAAAAGCCACAAAATGCCATTAAAAACGAATGGTTGATTAACAAAATATATTAAACAGAAATTGCATTGGGGTCACATATGACCCCAAGGAACCCACGAGGGTTAAACCAATTTTTATTTTATGCTTGATATTAATATTTTTCTAATTTGTCTAGATTTTTATTCTTTTTTTTTTTCAAATTTCTAGCACCCTACATACATGAATATGTATACACATATTGTTTCATAAAATTAAATTGCACTATTTAGCATATTAACAACAGGAGACATAATTGCTTAAACAACGCGAAGTGTTTAGTACACTGGCAAACTAGTTAATTACCAATGTAGATTGCGTCCTGTCTATCGTAAATCTTTAGAACTCAGAGCATATTCGTGTATACATCCATAAACCTGATGAAAACAGCACTACGAGAAACTGGTACTTAACAGAGCAGATAACTAATCTTAGCGTTTCCCAAAACACTTTGCAACGAAGCGGTTCCTGCAGAAAACTGCCGAAAAGGTCTGGACGAGAGACTGCCTAAAGCAGCCTCATCGTTATGCGATGGCGCACCAGCAGATGATAAAGATAATAACCAACAGATCAGACACGATCAGACCTTAACCACAAACCCCCACAAAGAGCTATGCTAATGGAGCTGCTGAAGCAATAGAGCAGTTGCTGGAGTTGGGGCCATGAAATCTTCATCCGTGTCTTCTGTTCAGACGTGGAGCCATTTGTTTGTCTCGGGAACGGAGGGTGGACGTGGGGAGGAAGGGAATGGTTGATAGAACTCTTGATTCCTGCGTCTATTCCATCTGGCGTAATAGTTTTAATGGAAGGAATGCAATAGTTTATTCTTGCAGGTTTGCCATTTGTAGAGCATAAATTCTGCCTCATTACCGAGTGAAGACATGTCTTTTCAGGAAGTGTTTAAATGAGGTGCAAATGTCGACTATTTATTTTTACGAGAGAAAATATTTCATATAAAAACATGAAGTAAACATTTTAAAATTCAGTTCTTTCCCCTAGAAATATACTGCATAGTTATGCAGATTTGGAAACTACAAAAACAGAGCAATCCCAACCGCTTTTAGTATTATCTCCGACATTTTCAAAGTTAGGGTAACTTTACTAGTTAAAACAATTGTGCATGTGTGTGTGATTTTGTTTTGTTTCAGAATAACGTGAGAGAACTAAAGTAATGGCATAAAGCAATGTCTTCTTTTTTTGTATTTATCACAGTTTAAGTATTCGTGTTATTTATTTTTAGCTCAAATTTCTATATACCTATACACATTTATTTAGCTTATCCGTATTTATTTGACCTATTTTTGCTACTTTTTAAAAACCATACATTATGAGAACACCAGAGGAGAATATTTTTTATACAAAAACAAGTATTAAAACGACATTCCCGTTAATTGATTTTCTTTCTTTCCTCCTTTTTTTTAATTTACTAAACTCCGAAGTTAATAATGTTTGATCTCTTCTGTTCCAAGGTGCTTGTTCATAAGGTGAGAACATCAACTGTTAATTATGATGAAATTTATTACTTCTTAATGCGTCACTCCGCGCTCAGAACACGAAAAAGGTGGAGCTCTTCACTTAAGGCGTCTTTTAACAGAGGAGAATTCTATTCGAAAGCATTCACACTTGTGAAAAGTAGCAACTGTCAACACAAAACATATCACGTTAAAGACAATACTTTAACGTGACTAAGGACGATTTAAAGCTTACAACATGTCACCTAATAGAAATTAATGACCTATAACATCATGTTATTGATTTTAATATAAACAATACCTTTTTGCTGCTTTGATATGTCTTTTATCTACAATAACTCATTATTTTGCATTTATTATCATTATTTTTTTAATGCATTAATATTTGTTTTGGTTTATTTAGGCATGCTTTTCAATCAATACCAGAAACAAAAATAAGTAATAGCAACTATAAAGATAAATAGTAATAGAGTTAACGCATTAATTCCAAAGCTGAATCTAAGGTTACTGGATATTGGACCTTAGAAAGTCATAAGAAAAATAAAATTACACCCCCCTCCCGAACTCTTTCTTACCACTTTGTTAAAAATAGATATAGTTTGATATTCCTCATTTTCGTTCTTTCAATAGTAGTTATTTATTGTTACTTTGCTCCAGAAGTTTCCTTACGTCCTCGTTCGGGACAACCACGGGTATGTGTCAGTTAATACGAACTCATTGAATGTTTCCAGAAACTGCAATGTCAGCAAATTTTAGCACTATTTATCTTGTGTATATGAAGCTTTTACTGTATAAAGGAGTAGTGAGCATACTTTCGGTTTGGTATATGAAGGGCTGAAGCTTCGGCCCTTCTCTAATCATAACTTATATTTTGTGAATACACAGTCCAGTCACATTAATGTGACCACCACGTACTTTTGACGTCGACGTCAAATAAACAATCACAGAAGGCACTTAAAGTATACTGCAGTTGAGGGTACATAAAGGGTGTGTGAGGGCTTTGGCAAACGTTTCTATTGTTGGCGTAATGCAAAAATGAAGCGTACAAAAGGGAATGATCATTGGCTTTCGGGCAGAGGGTGGAAGCACTTCCAAAATTGCTGAGTGTTTGAATTGTTCTATTGCCGTCGTGGTAAAAGTGTACCGTGCATGGCAAAATGCGACTGTTCAAAATCACCGACGGGGAAAATGTGGCCCACCAGGAGCCATAGATGACAGAGGCGAACGGCGGCTGCGGAGATGCGTTCGGGTTAATAGGGCTACCATTGAACAACTGACCCCCCAGATGAACCAAGGGGCTACCAACATCGTATTCCACACTAATGTTTAACGGACGTTGAATTTTCTGATCTTCAGAAAGAGAAGCCTGGTTCATGCACCTATGCTGACTACTGTCCATAGACGACGAGCTCTGGAATTTGCACGCCAGTACCGCAACTGGACGTCCATTGAGCGGCATTTACTGATGAATCACGTTTTATGCTCTATCGGACAGATGGATGTTGGCTTAGAAGACGTGAAACCTCTGGAAGCAAACTCCCTGCAACCATTGCCGAAACGGTCCAAGCTGGAGGCAGGAGCATTATGGTCTGGGGAATGTGTTACTGAGGTTCTATGGGTTCACTCATCATTGTGGAAGGCACGACGGATCAATACAAGAGCGCATCTGCCCTTGCGGTACATGTCCACTTCTCTATGGATATTGTTTTTCCTCAGGATAATGGCATCTACCAGCAGGATTATGAGAAGTGACATACAGCTGCCACTGAACATGGGTGGCTCGAAGGGCACCAAGATGAATATACCGTTCTCCCCTGGTCAGTAAAATAACCTGATTTAAGACCAATCGAGAATCTGTGGGACCATTTTGATTGGATTGTGTCGCGCCATGGAACCTCACCCACGTAATCTAGCATAGCTGACCACGGCATTGGAGTCGGTATGGCTCAACATCCCAGTAAACACTTTCAGGTACCTAATTGATTGTCGTCCTGAACCTCTTGCAGCGGTCCGTTCTGAGAAAGGTGGTTATTCTGGCTTTTGACAGGTGGTCACATTAATGTGACTGGACTGTGTAGAAAAAAAATGTTTTAACCAATAAAAATAATTGCGGCGAAGATTTCAAAATCATTACGAAAACGTACTAAATATCATGCAGTTAATAAACTCGATCGTTCTTTGCATAACAATTTTTTTAAAGATTAAATGATGTTTTTCTAGCTATCGAAGTAATTTATTTCACGCTAAAGATTTTTGTTTTACTATTGAAGTATATTTTTTAATTAAGAAGTACACTGAGGATATTTAATTTATGCCCTTGAACATTCTTTGATTAAGTAATGAATGCTCAACTACGATAAAATTGCTTTCAAGAGATTTTATCTTTACCAATCGAAATATACAGATGTGCATACGTTCAGGCAATGTATTAATGAAATTCAACCATCTCTTTGTCTTAATTCAATGGCAACAGCGACGTTCGGTGTTCCTGTGGTGATTTAATTTTAGGAAGGTTAATTATTTATTTAAGTACTTGTAGTATTGTCATTTTCTGACGCGAATATTAATTAAAAATAAAAGCATTGTTTTCAGACTACAACCATTTTACAGGAAACTATTTTGCTAATTAAGTGTTCATAGTTATTTATTTCTGCCAGTGTTTCAAAAATATCTCTTACTACATTTTTTGATTTATTCATAACCCCGATTTTTTGGATATATAAAAGGTTTTAATGTCTTCCTTTTTTGCAATGCTTTTCTCCTCTTGTATAAGAATTCGTTATTTCGAAAAAAAATAAGAAAACAAAAAACACACAACTAATTTTCTTATCAAATCATTCAAAAGTTATTGTTTAAAATTATATTTCACTCATTCTATAATATTCTGTATTCTGTGCATTAAAAATCTTATAATGTGCATAAAAAGGGAAGTGTTAAATATTTTGAGGATTTGATTTTTCTCAAAGATGCCCACTATTTTAATAAAAAAAAAATAATTTTTAATCCTTAATCAGAAGCTTCAGTATTTTTCACATTAGAAAACTTTTTTTATGATTATTATTGATGCTTTGTTTTCGATGTTTCTAAAACATTTCTATTTTGCTTTCACCATTTTTTTTAAATTTATTTATTTCATTATTATTCTTTATGTGAATGTTTTGTATTTCAGCAAAAAAATAATCAAGATATGAGGTCAAAAATTTATCGATTAGTCGATGTATCAATACCATCGATGCCTTAATTTCGAAACATCGATGTCTTGAAGCATCGATGTTTTGCCTTCAATGTCGTACCCCTAATCAATATAATCTAAATTGACGAAAAAGTGGAGAAACAATTGAAACTGTGTATATGTTTCATAAAATTAACAAATGTATTAATAGTATCAAGAAAGCAAAATTAAAAAATAAAACAGTGAAAGCTCAATTTAGACAGTACGCTATACCGAAAATGTACATCTAATTTTCGAGAAAAATTATCATCCACATTTTTTTTAATTAAGAGTTTTTACTTTTGAATACTAATGCATTTTGTCTAAGAAATTCGTCAAAAGAGCAATGCCCTTTCGGATTTTACAAAAGCACATTGAAAGTATTTCGAGAGATAAAAATTTATCATTATCTTAGCAGTATAGTAAAAATAAGTTTATACTTGGACATTTTGGGAACATTGAAAAAATATATATAAATGGAACAAATTTTAAGAAGCTTCACTAAAAAAAAATAAAGAAATAAAATTAAGAAGAACTAAAGGTAGACGTAATTTCAATGTGAAAAAATGTTTTATAATAGTCTGGAATAATTGGTTTCTTTAACATTTAAGTGATAGTTTTTACCGTAAGAGATGTCAAACAAAATTGAACTCAAATTGCAGAAAATAGTCAGAAACTAATCAATTTTTGAATGCTTAATTATTCATACAGAGAAATAAGATTACATAAGCCATTGAATAAAAATTTACTCGAAAAGAATGATATCTACAGCAGCGGTGCCTTGGCTCTGTTCTCGATTTCTTTCAGTTACTATTTTGCTATAGAAGCAGGAAACGTTCTTTCAGGATAATGTATGCAACAACCTTCCCCATGGAAAATAATCCTACTAAATATGCATGAATGCTTACGATTTTCTTTGAATACGATTTCAACAGAATGTATTTAAGGAACGAGCTCACGACAAGCATTGTTTTCTACAGATTATCCCTTTTACATAGATGAAAAGATTTCGGAACATCTAAACAAAGCTTCTTAGCAACGAAATAATTTTTCTCCGGTAAATGGGTGGTTTTTAAAAAAGGAGACTTAAAAATAAAATAAAGAGCACCTTAAAATGATATTGTTAGCATTTTTCCTTTAAAAAGCAGGATATTTTAGTAAAGTACACTGTGCACTGCAGTTGTTGTTAAAGGAACTGAGTATTTAATTCAGAGAAAAAATTAATTCATTTGACCAAAAAAAGTATAAATAAATTAATTGCACCGTTTTCTGTGAGTAAAAAGAATTTTCTTGTTCGTAAAGTATAAGGTGTCACGGTGTATATTACTTTTTGTTAAAGGAGCTAAGTATTTCATTCACAGACAAAATTAGTTCATTTGTCGAAAAAAAATGTATAAATAAATTAAGTGCACTGTTTTCCGTGAATAAAAATATTTTGCTTGTTCTTAAAGCACACAGTGTACATTACTTTTTGTTAAAGGAGCTAAGTATTTTATTCCCGTACAAAATTAATTCATTTGACGAAAAAATGTATAAATAAATTAATTGCATCGTTTTCCGCGAAAGAAAATATTTTGATCCCATGCTCAGTTTATTCATCAAAATAAATTGAAGGGGCATATTTTGGCAGTTTCTAGACAGCTACGGAATGATAAAAGTTGCATCCAGCAATTCTTCCTCGTGTCTATTGTCCTCAAATAAATAGATTTGCCGTGACGTGTGAAATTGACCTGTCACATGATAAGTCAATTGAGAAGAGAAACGGGGCATTGCGTAACGTTTTCCCCTCTTGGATGAAAAGTAAAAGAAAATAGAGCAGAGTCCTTGCAAATGGTTTTTATTTTTCTATCTATATTACTTTCTTTTCGATAATGAGAGTTATCATATTAAATTTTCCCGTTCTGTTAATTTAAATCTGAGTTGCAAAATTATTTTGTTGTATATTGACATAAATATTTTCTAAAGTATGTTTTGAAGTAATTATCATCTTGTCATCTTACTATCAACTACGTTTCAAAAAGATAGTTCAGTAGTGTTTTATACATTTGTTATACTCATATTTTATTTTCAAGTTGGGTTTATCAGCATAAGCTTTAAAAAAAAACCTTTAAAGTTAGTTATTTATGTAATCATTCAACACTTTTAAAACTCCAGATTCATCCAACAAAAAATATAAGTACTGGAAATAGTAGTTATGGACTCCAACTAGTTATGAACATGATTTTACTTGTAGTGCCAATATCAAGAGTGCAATAGGTATTCTAGGACACCACCATTATATTCTAAAGATATATCTTTTAAAAATACCCAAACGCATTTGTTTCAGGTTTGGATGTAGTGTATGAATTAAAATGTTAATTATTCTTAGCCGTCCTTCTTAGTCTGCTAGTTTTCCTTTAAATTTCTGAAGGTTTTCTTTTTTAGGGACATGAAATCGCTGTTTTTGATGATATATATATATATATATATATATATATATATATATATATATATATATATATATATATATATATATATATATATATATATATATATATATATATATATATATATATATATATTACATTGCTGCTCGGGTTGGTAAAGCAATGTAAGCAAAATAATTTATAATTGATTATATTAAGATAAGAAAAATAAGGGTTATAAGTTAAGGGTTATAATGTTGTTAAGTACTTTTTTTGTGTACTTTCTGAAAGTGCTCAAAATCAATTCAGCCCGCATTACCGTTACATGTCTTTAGAATGCGGACAACTAAGTGATCATAACGATTCAAACCAGTTGATTCCAATTTATGCCAGGAATATATATTAATAACAGTTGAAAACTGCTGAACATTTCATAGCTATAAAACTTTAATTGCTAAGTTCTAACACCGTGAGAACTAACTTTTCTATTAACTAGAACTGCAATATCACAGTTCAACAACAATGGGCAAATGAAAAAAGTGCCCATAATTAATAATTTTCCTACACATGCTTTGATATAATTTTTCTTTTAATTATTTTTTAAACTAATTAGTGCTAAATATGATTAAAATGAAATCCTCAAAACTGAAATTTAAAACATTACAAAGCATGAAAAATGTGCAGTTCGTGTTTGTGCAAAAATCACAAAATCAAAACTTCTGGGTCTTGATTTTTGGTTGAATAATTTAATTGTGAACGCAAAAACTACTAACTATCAGCAGTTTGGTACACTATTATATTCACTTATGAGCACTTGGAAGTTTGGGAGATCTTGGTACAAGCAACCCCAATCCTATAGAGTCAAGCATCCTAACTCGACCATTTTCCTTGTAAAAGCTAGATTTCTTCAGGCCCGTCATTTAGGGGGGAGGTGGCATGGAGGGTCAACTGTCCCCCTGTCTTTGGAAAATCAATGTATTGGCATATAAGTGGGAGTGGTTTTTTGTCACTTTTTGGTAAATTTTACATTGTGTATGCACCCTTTTATACCCTCCCCCCCCCCTGGAAAAATTCAAAATGACGGCCATGGATGTCTTAAGAAATGAGAACTCAGGAGCAAATCAATGTTTTTTTTAAATTTCTTTTTTTTTTTTTTTTTGCAAAATGTATTTTGGTGAAGACACTCTTAACTCATTTTGCGATAGTGGAATATCATTGACTTTGATTTACGTTCAATGATTATTATACTTAGCGTCCAACTGGCACAAGGGCCAGTTAATTATAAGCACTAATATTAATTTACTTAATTCTTTTATAAGATAAAAGTTATTAAGAAGAGAACATATTTACTCCCTATGCAAAACTCTAGTCATAGGACATAAATTTTCATTTTCAAAACAAATCTGCCAAAATGCCAAAAACACAAAATTAGAAAACGAAAAAAAAAATGAAAAATAGAATCTATTTTCTTTAGAGATTCATTGAGTGATCTATTACGTCATTTCATCTGGCCCAAGTACCATTTTCCCAAAAATTTATCTCGAGCTGTTTCCGGCTCCTAGATATAAAAGTTTCCGAAAGGAAACTGAAGATTTATATCGGGGAAACTTCTGCTTTCGAAGGAACAATGTATCATAAACAATTTCTGTGTTGGATTCAATAAATGTCTGAGCAGGTTAAACTTAAAATTTTCCATATGAAATGCCTTGGATTTATTGAAAACTTGAGTAAGAAGAGGTGATACTTAAGGTTAGAGGCTTAAATATATATTGTGAAGCTCTATTTGAGGAAGCTTATGCGTAAATCATTTTTGAATAATCCGGAGATAATGTCATGGATGATTTTGGATTTTATCTTTCAAGTGGGATATCTTGTAACGAAGAAACATATATTCTTACATAAAAATCATAAAAAATACACACTTTATCACCCTATTTCAAAGCCTAGTGTCATTTTAGATGCTATAGATGAACAAATATTGACGAACAGATAAAAACTGGAAGTTGATCTTACAGTGTTAAAAGTACTCAAGTGTTTTGATGGATTTTAAGAACTCCCCCCCCCCCTTCTCCAACTGCACCTGCTGTTTACAAGAGGGTCTTACTACTAAACAAGCAAGTAAAAACCTTATTAAAAATATTCTTGAGTTCTACGAAAAGAAACAATAACATATAAATAGTCTAAACAAAGGAAGGATTCACATTTCATTTAAACGGGGCGTTGGAGGAGAATACCAAAAAGTAATGTGTTTTAATTGTTTATCTTATATTTCGTAAATAAATACTTTAAATCATAATGACAATTATAATATAAAAATGCAGATAACTTGAGATAAAAAGTACAAGTATGGTTTTCAAAGACCCCAAGTAGCATCAACTCATCGGATTTTGCTCGGCCGATCATCGAACTCCTCGTAAACTGATCACGTAACGCACGATGACATCCCTCCGATCAGGATCCGAACACTGTTTTCGATGAGCTACTTTTCATCGGAAAGTGATATCCTTCCGATCAACTTTCCCGATAAAAATAAGCCGAGCTATATTCCATCGGAAAATGATATCCTTTCGATCAAGTTTCCCGATGAAATTCATGGGCACGGGACTGTTCTGCTCGTAAATTGCAGAAATTCATCGTATTTCGAACAAAACTCATCGGATTTTGCTGCTCGGATTCTGTTTGGCCGATGAGACATATTGGATCATCGGCCGATGAGAATTTCATCGGGTTTCGATGAATGACACATCATCGGCCGATGAGATGACGCTGCTAGGGACATGCGCATTAGGGTGGAGCGAAAAAAATGAATTTTTGATTTTCATAAACGGGTACCTTTCATTTACTGTGAATGAGGATAAGTAACAATTCTGCAAAATATTTCACTTTTGCGACGTCATCTTTAGTCTGCGCATTTGGCATAAAGTTTCGAAATTTTAGATATTTTTTTAGATTTTTCAATTTTTTTTTAAAATATTGCAAATGATAAAACTAGTGACGGGTGGTTATTAAATGGAAGAAAAAGGTTTGAAATATACAAGAAATTTTTAAAAATCATTTCAGATTATAATTTCAGTCTGCGCATTAGGCCCAAAGTTCATCAAATTTTCAGAAATTTCCGATATTTTCAATATTAGCAGAAATTTTATAATTTAATATTTCCTCTCAATATTTACTAAAAGTGCTTTCAGAACATTTTCTTAATCATTTTGTTGTTTCTTTGAACTACTCAACTCTATGCTTGCTCATTGAAATTACCCAGGACTCACCACGAGGAAGTGGCCGCACTTTGGGTGCCACTCGCGCTCCCCTTGCTTCCAACCGATGAGAGCACACATTTACATTTCTTAGACAAGTCAGAAACAATAAATTGTTTCTTTGAGTAGGAAATTGTTTGCATTGGTTTTGATGGATGCATTACAAAGACAGGAAAATAAAGGTGTAATACGGAAACTGGAAGAAAAACTTAGTGGACTTCTGTAATGGAACATTTGCCAATTACATTTGAATGAACTTAATTTGCTGCATTTTTGCAAAAGCTAGATGGACCTACCAGTGGACCAAAATGATTTTTGGGCCTGTTAGATGAAGCTAAACATGTTATACTTTCAAATCAGTTCAATATTAACCTGTAGAATTTGTCATTGATCAGATTGATTTTGACAATAAAAATGGTTCAAGTAATGAGCAACAGTAATTTCATGAGATGAGCAAGGTAGTTTTAACTGGGAAAATATCCAAAAAAATGTGAAACAGAAGTCTAAGAAAGCTTTCCCTAGTCAGATGTTGACTACAGCAAACAATCTTTAGACTATAATTTTTAAAAGAGTTCATAACTTTCGCGGGTAAGAGTGTCCTTGCTCTTTTAGGATGAAGTACAGACGTTACTAATTTAGCTATGAATTCGTGTGAGATTTTAAAGATTATCTCTCAGGGAAAAGCAGAAAATTGTACTCACATCTATTCAAAACAATGTATACTTTGCACCCAAGAAATATGCTGTTATCAAATGTATGTATGTCTGATCCTTATACAAATCCAGTTTTCGTCGGATTTTCAACAAACTTGGCACAGAGGTTCCCTGATGCATTAGAATTCACATAAGCAGGGGTTTTGAAATTAAAAAAAAATCTAAAAAGCCCAAAATTCAAATATTTTGTCTCAAAATGGCCATTTTCTTATAATTTTGAATAGATAGAGTAATAGAGATAAGACTTTAAGCACACAAATTGATAAAATGTAACATATTTAAATAGGAGTATTTTCCTACAAAGATTACGATCAACAATGAATTATACATTTAAGGCTCAACTATTTCTTTTTAGCATGAAATAAGTTTTTATATTCCCATGTGGATAGAATTCATTCAAATATTTTTTAGAGCTATGTTGTATTAATAAACACCCGGGCGAAGCCGGGAAATAATCTGGTTAGTTCATAAGAGAGAGCATATAAAGAAACTCGTTTTAAATCGTATTATAAACGCTCAATCTAGAAAACAAACAAGCACACAAGTGAGAACGCTTCAGATCCCAAAAAATAGACAAAAATCTATATTCATACATTACATACATAAATCGAAAGTCAGTATATATCGATATGATTTCTTGCCATGATGTGGAAATTACAAAGCTACCTTTTACAGGGAATTTAACAACACAATATTTACAAAGATTATTGAAGCTGATAATTTAAATATGATTTCTGAATGCGCTCTTTTTAAACTGCCATTCAAGACTCAATCAGTTGAAAGAACTGTCAAATAGGTCACAAGCTCTTCAAAATTGGTATGTAATCACAGGAAAAGAAAAAATTCAGTTAAAACGAGGATATCTGACAGAAATATTTGATCAATTTACGACACAAAGGAACAATTTAACTGTGAAAGACGTATCTAAGAAATGTAAATACGTGCTTGCATTGGTTGGAAGGAAGGTTTCACGTGTAGGAATAGAAGTGCGGTCACCTCCTCGTGGTGAGTCCTGGGTAGTTCCACATGAGCTAGCGAAGAGTTGCAGGGTTTAAAGTAATAACAAAATGAATAAAAACAAGTTTGAAGACACTTCAAGTGAGTATTGAGAGGAAATACTGAGTTAAAAAATGTCGAAAATATCAGAAATTTTGGGAAATTTGATGAACTTTGAGCGCAATGCACGAACTGAAATAATAATCTAAAATGGTTTTAAAAAATTCTTGGTATATTTCAAACCTTTTTCTTCCACTTAATAACCACCCGTCACTAGTTTTATCATTTGCAATATTTTTTAAAAAATTTTGAAAAATCCAAAAAAAATCAAAAATTTCAAAACTTTAGGCCAAATGCGCAGACTAAAGATGACGTCGCAAAAGTGAAATATTTTACAGAATTGTTACTTATCCTCATTCACAGTAAATGAAAGGTACCCGTTTACGAAAATCAAAAATTCATTTTTTTCGCTCCACCCTAATGCGCATGCGTCCTTGTTGGTAATCTAATAAGACCTCTTTAGCGTCTACTATCAGACTTTTTCAATCAAAACCGCCCAGAGCGTTCCGGATCCTTAGTCAGTCTTAAAAATAACTTTATCCTTTCCAAAGAGAATTGTTAAAAAATAAAATAGTCTCTTAAGAAACATTAATGCTAATTTTAATGTTCCCACTTGATTGGTCTTTATTATTCAAAATTCTTTCCAGAAAATAACTCTCCAGAAAAGGTGTCTGGACTTGATGCTAAAATATATTCAACTTAGTATTATGCGATATCAATAACATATCCATCAAATTAGCAATGAAAGGTACAAAGTAAAGTTTAAGAATTTTTTTGAAACTTCTATTTGATGTCAGTCTTTTTTTGTTGATCTACCTCTAGAGGGTAAATTTATATTGTTTTGAAAAGAAGCCCATGAAATCGGTCATTAGAGCATTAGTTGCGTTTGCATGCTTATCGCAGCGCCACCTACTTTAAGGAGTAGCAGCTGTCTCCTAATATGTAACCGGGGAGAGAGTGTGTGAGTATGCGCTTAGAGAAGCCGTGCAATAAAACAGTCCATTCGAGAACTTGTGTTGTGTTTTTTAAACTGAGCTATCGAACAAAACATGAGCAGTCGTTCTATAAATTCTTATTGTAATTTGTACACACATGGAAATAACAGATGGACCCACACCAGTTAATATGAAAGTCAGCATATATAGTCGTAAAAATTTTTAACTTTAGTTCAAAAAATGAGTAAAAATGAAACTCCAAAGAAATTTAAATACATTCAAAAACAAAGTAACCAGCGAAAACCATATTCAATCATATGCCTTTTTTGTTTAAATCAAAAATGGCTTTATCTGTACAAAAAAGAAATAGGTCATATTTTATTCTGAATCGAACATTACAATATAAATTATCCTTCTAGAGCCCCGGAATTGGAAGAACAAACTCCCACTATCATTTATCATTTTGACGGAGTGAGTCGTCGAGAAAACAGCATGATTCAAGAGCAGATAACACTTTTTTCGTCAGAATATTGCCCATACATGGAACATGATTGGGGGAGGAAATATATTCACGAAAATAATGCAAGGTATAAAAAACCAAGTTATTAAATTTATTCAGATACGTTTTTAATGATTATGATGCATCATTAAAGTTGAGGAGAGGGATGGCTTCATTAGAGGAAACTTGAAACAAGCGAATTATGTTATTACGGATCCGATCATGATACTATTCGATGACACAGAGAATTTGTGTATTATTATACGATACTAAATGAAAATTGTTATTTATGTTGTTTTTTCTCAATCATTTTGCATGTACGACGTGTGTGTCTGTTTTAACAATCTATCACTCATTAACCCGAATTTTTTTTCAGTTATTTATTGTACTCTAAGTATGAAAAAATTAAATAAAATACATGTGTTTTTTTAAAACACATAGCACTTTTTTTGTTAGAATATTTCCCATACTTTACACATGATTGTATACGGAAACAAATTAAAAAAAAATATTCAGATACGTTTTTAATGATTATAATGCATCATTCAAGTTAAGGAGGTGGACGGCTTCATTAGAGGAAACTTGAAACAAGCGAATTAAATCATTATTCATTACTAGTACAATCATGGTACCAAAATGTGTGCATTAGTGTACGATATTGAATGAAAATATTTTTATCTGTTTTATGTGAAATCTTTTTTTTTTTTTGTGTGTGTGTGTGTGTGTGTGTTTAAACTATATATCATTTGTAAACCCGAATTTATTTGCTGTTACTTAAACTTTTTGAATAACATTACGGAAACGGGGGGGGGGGGAAACTAAACCTCAGCAAAAATGTGAGAAGTGATTAAATATAATGTTACACATTAAATTAAAACACGTTTACTGTCATAAATACCAGCACTATTTGTGAAAACCGATGATCGTTCAGTTTACGACAACTAGAATCCTCTAATGCATTTTGAAAAAAAGCATTAAGAAAGAAAATTGCGACAAATTATTTTCTTTGCTTCAGATTGTAGACTGCGAGATGCATTACGTAATTACGTTGTAAAGTAAGTTTCGTGAACTCGGCCGGCAATAAAACAATATGCTGTCTACAACCACAATGCAAAATTAAACTATATAAAAAATCAAAAGAATATTATAAAAGTTTAACTTTCAACGACATTAGTTAGGGGGACATTACTTAGTAGGGGATTGCGGGAAAGATAAAAAATAATTAAGATAACGTACCTACTTTAAAATGAAGAAAAATTGAACATTTGCTTTGAAAATCATTGTACACGAAGAAGGCACAGTGTATTTTAAATACAACTTGGGTTGCAATATTATTTTTAATTGTTGGCAGCTAAATCGCTATTTAAAAAAAAAAGGACAATTTTCACTTTGAATAACCATGGGGTAAAATAAATATTTTTCCAATTAAATGTTTTCCATAAGAAAGTTAAAAACGTTTTTTTTTTTTCATTAAATGAATGTTTAAATAAACAAAGAATTAATACTGAAATAATAACGATTAAATAAATAAATAAATGAATAAATAAATAAATAAATAAATAATTGTATAAAAATAAGTGAATATTCTCATGAATAAATGGCGAAATATGTGAATAAGTAAAAGAATGCAAATGAAAAAATTTGTAAGTGGTTTAATAAATGAATAACTAAGTAATTGAAATGACCTATTTCACTTTGCTACGTGAGCACTTGACAAATTACCTTACATTTTTTAAATAATAACATGCCTAATATGAATTTAAAATGGGCTGCATTGAACATTAATAGATCTCAATTAATGCTTAGAATGATGATTACGAGGACTTTATCATTTTACAATAACAAAAACTATTTTTGATAAACGACGAAATATTAAAATATGTGCATCACATTTTGAAACTGACTTGCATTATTTTTTCGTTGAATATTAGTGTTGTTTATTTTTGACTGGAATAAACTATATGCTTACGAACCAAGTTAAAGCTTGCTAGATAGTTTGGCGATGCAAACGTAAAAGAAAAAAAATATTTCACTTTGCTCCGCTATTTAACTATGACCCATATCTCCCTACTAATTCTACAAACATGAATAAAAAAAATCCGTAAAAATCAAAGTACATTTCAACGAATTATGCAGCCTTTTTAAATTTATACTAAAATCATATTTTAATGCAGCATCATAAAATTATTATAAAATAATAGTACGCAAATGCATACTTATCATCTAATGTGAACGCATATTTACCAGTGATTACGCATAATTAATGCAAATACTATCGTTTATCTTTCCGAAGAATAATAATTTACCAACAACATTTACCGTACATAATGTTGAGCAGATAGATAATCTTTTTTTGCAAACTTATCTTCTGCGTGGTGTTTATTTTTGTCGCAATTTTGCATCATACTATACTCCAAAAGAATTTCACGGCAATAGATACTTAGAGCGGTATCTCGTGAGTAAATGTGCTTATTTTGTGGTGCGTAATGACAAAAATTTTGCTTTCCTCCAGCTTAGCCATGACTATAACAGCTTAGCGCTGCTCGTTATCAAAATGGATATAGCTTACGGTGAACTTAAGCGTTAGATCTGCAGAGAAGATAATGCTTCTGAAAGTTCCTTGATTTTATCACAAAAGTATTTAATAGACCAGTATATGGGTGGGGAATGGGGCTTCAATTTATCCTTTATCCTGCAATATCGTTACTACTTGAAGATGTAACAAAGTGGATTAAATACCGTATTTTTAGGGAATCACATATTTGTTAGGATATAGGAAATAGTTTCTTTTTACTCTTAGAAAGGAAAACACTTTTCCTACGTTTCGACTAAGCTAAGTATAATGGACAGTTAATATGTTTTTCTTTTTTTTTCTGCCCAATTTCAGTATTTATTTTTAAAATCATTAGTTTTGCGAAAAATAAAAAAGGAAGAAAGAAAGAAAAATAATGGGTCTTTATTAATTTTTTAGAAATTCTGAATGAACAATAAATTAACTTAAACAAGTTTCCAAAATAGGTTTTCGTTTATTACATAAAATATAAATATAACTTTGATTCTTTTGAGATCACAAATAAGCGTTATTTATAGAGGTTATTTGTACGTATTTTTTAAGAATAAACAACTCAGCTGGATAGATAACTGATTTTTTTCAGCAATGAAAAGCAAAACTTATTCAGCATTCTTAAGTCTGACAGTTAAAAAAAGGAACAGTAGACCTCCGGAAGTATCGACATAAGTTAAAACTTAAACAATTACGCGTGTATTTTTTTGAATCGTCAGGGTTTTTTCCCATCTCAAAAATGCCAACATGATTCACATACATACCAAATATATGTACAAAAGTATCATTAACGGTAACGGTAACCGTTTTACGAGCTCATCTGTTTTTCCCCATCTCGAAAAATACCCATCCCACCTAAAGACGTTTTCTCATTTAAACAGTCAAGTGAAATTAGCATTGTAACAAATATTTTTCCATTCTTTACGGCAGAGCTTAAAAAATCCTCAAATTTTATTTCTTAACCGTTTGAAAAGCTTTTGAGAAGCAGTCATAATGAACCAGAAGCTACGGCGACAGTCATATTTCTCCACCCAAATCTTCTCACAAAAAGTTTTACCCGTTCAGTCTTCATACATCAGGGATACTGCTTTAGTTAAAGCGACAGTAGGATGCAGAAAACTCTTGAGGAGTTTGTCGTCAAAAAGACGACCAGGGTAACCCATAAGTGATCTCTTAACGAAAAGAAGTTCAGAGAAGAATAGAATTTGGAAGTCTTTCTCCTAATGCCACTAGACGGGTATAATCTCTTCTGATCTATGAGTTCTGAGAAAAGAACTGCCTTAACGTCAAAAACCTACCTGTTTCCTCTCAGGTCTGAAGCACATAACGAATTCCTTCTGCAGAGGATTTGTCTGAATCGGTATTTTCTTTTCTACTCAATAAATCTGGGCAATTAAAGGAAAACGACCGGAAAGTGTAAGCCAGTTCTTTCATTCAATATAAATACTTAAGCATATATCTTTCTAAACCAGCTTTGGCTGGCTTACTTTACTTCTGAAGAAAAAATTCTAATTCAGAAGAAAACTAATAGTTTTTATCAAATACCAGTCACATAAGGAAAACAAAGTATTATACTATTTCTAAAGCAAGCCAAAAAATATATTGCCTTACTTGGTTCGTATATATTTGATTTGTATGCATAGCTTCGTACTTACGATATTAGAAACTATTATGCTCATAAATAGAAGTTTCTGCAATTAGGTGTTTTTTATAATAAACTTGCTAAAGCTATATTAATTGTACATATATTTAGCAAGTTGAGGATAATATTTTGGGATTTAATTATATTCTATCGATGTAAAAATAAATGACTTTATTTATTCTTAGTAAGATAATTGCTAGTACTAATTGCTGCATTTTCATTCACTCAAGTTCTATTTCATTAATATTATTTAACTAATTTAGTTTTTAAACTAAATTCAATGAAACAAATTATGCCCTTTAATTACCTTATCTTTTGTATAGAATGTGCAATAAAAACTTTGTTTCCTTTTCCCAGCGAATCTAGAAATGAAAAATGGTTTACGCCTGTCAAATGTTAGACCTACACATCGGAAGCAAAGCCCAGCAAGTAATGTGTGTCAGCGTTTCGATGAATACTATTCAAATAACACGCTGAAAACAATTTTACTCCCAAGAAAAACCAATTTTTCCAGTCCATAAATTTATTTCCAGCATAATAAAGAAAGGAGATTTTGACAGCTTAAATTGAAAACCGTATTGCTATATTTTTTCCTCAAAAGCTCATTCCAGCGCATGAGGATGGCATTTGATATTCAAAATCCTTTATACTTACCAAAGATCTCGACATCACATAGGGCTCAAAACAGGATATTTCCTATGAAAAATTTGCATCCAGATACCGTCGCCGCTTTTAAGCAAAAAAGAAACAGGAAAAAAAGTAAAAAGATGATATCTTCGGATCTCCTCTTTCCCTCTCTATCTTCTGGCAGTTTCTGCCCTCTTGTCAGTTCTGGCAAATTTGAGTATTTGAATACCATGTAAGGACATTTTTTTTTTCCTTTCTATCTTGTAATTTTTTCCTTCTTCGAAAGAGAAATGGAAGACATACGTGGAAAGATTCGAATTTCGTGTGGTTAAACCATACTCAGGCAGTTGAAAGTTGGGTAATGCTCTCGGGTACATGCCATTTGCTGCGTTGTAGTATAATGATGTTCTTTTGCAAGGATGGTTAGCGATGCGCTAATACCATTAGGTAATTTGTAAGCAGTATTTTACTCTTTTTTTTCTTCAAAAAGAGGTATCGTGCTTTCCCCTTTTGATGACATAATAGGAAAAAGAACCCTTTAGGTAGAAACCAAGATATAACGAGACCATTATTCTAAATTTTCTAATATTTAAAATGTACTGTATTTGAACTAAACAGTTAAAAAACTCTTTTTTGTTTTAGCACAAATATTCGTTTCTATATAACTCGTACAGTTTTTACACATTTTTTAATTTACTATGTGCTTGTCGCAACTATAAATTTTAGACAGAAATCGCTAGAGAAGGGGAAGAAAATCTCATAGTCTGATTTCAATGCAAGTAAACAAGGTACATAATTAAGAAATAAAGAAATTTCTTCATGATAAAGGGTAAAAAGATAAATAAAAAGAACTTAGAAACACACATTTGCGAAAACTTTGCTCGGATGTTTTTCTGCAAAGTCTTAACGTTATGATCTACTTGTTTACGCTACAGATATATCAAATTATATTTAAAATGTTAGTGTAAACGTATAACCTTCTTGTCTAGACTTCACTCAGTTCAAATGAGTATTTTTACTTTCAAATGAGTATTTTATTGTTGCTTATTAAAATGAATATAGTAGTACTCCAATGTTAAATATATATCTATGAAATGTTTTACTTATTCAATGATGTTTTAACAAATATGATCATATTCTTATTCTAGTTTTAATTTATTCAAAAATTTCGGTACTTAATCAAACGGAAAAAAAATTAAAAATCAAAAAATTAAAAAAAAAAAAAACACGCAATTGTTTATTTTACTCATATGATTTTTTAACGGAAATTCAACGGTCTTGTTTCTCAGTAATGTATTTCTTTATGATGATGTCTCCAAGGGAGACATAATATACTCAATCCGTACAAAATTGCATCGTTAAAACAAAGCATGGTGTTAAATTTTCCCATCCAGTTTCCACACGAAAACATTTCAATGTGCACGTAAAAAGCTTTTAACGATCTCAGAAAGGTAGTAAAATAATTAAGAACTTTTAATTTAATAAAGCCTCTTTTTTCTCAATTATAACTAAGTCAGAGCTTTTTAAGGTTTTAAAAGCAAAAATTATGCATTAATTGAATCGCTTTTTATTTTTGTATTAATTTCCTCTTTTACTGCTTAAGTTCACGGTTTCAGGTAAGCATAAACTTTAAATATATTCATCCACTGGACACAAAATGATCTTATTATCCATAGTTTTAAACTTAACTCGGAAATGTAAATAAAAGTTGAATACAAATTTTATGAAATACCTTGCGAAGCTGCTCAATTTTAAACGGGTTCTATTGAAGTTACAAGCATCAACAGTTTTCAATCGTGCATAAACTTCATGTTTTAATAAAAATGTCAAACGCGTAAAAATATTTTGTAACAGCAAAGTAATTAAAATTTCTCCATGGCAAAATTTTTGATTTGCACTATTAAGGAGTAGAAATACACTTTCAACGTGTTTCATTTAATGTAAGAAAATTTATGCAAATCGTTCATTATGCTACGAACTTACTGCATTCAGCATGCAAACTTTAATAAATACTGAAGAGACACATTACATAATTCACAGAAACAAAGGAAAATACTCGCTGCGAAGATTGGATAAGAGCAACTTCTAAAGTAGTATTTTCCTCAAAGAATTTAACAGAGAACGTATTCAAATCAGCTCCCAATGTTCTTTTCAACTGTTTAGAATATTAGAACCCATCGGAATCTCAAACAGAAACGGTATGACCTTGCACATCCTAATTAGGTTTTCTTTCAGTTCTGCAATTCCATTTGAAATTCGCTTTACTTTGCCAGACTTTAAGAATATCTCATTTGAATGAAAATGAAAGAAACAAATAGCGGAGTCTATGGATCCGAAAATCTAAAGCTGTACCAGGAGAGGAAGAATGAGATTTAATATGTTTCTTGAACTTCAATATTTGCCTGAAATTGTCAGATTAATGACATAAAGCAGTTCAAAATTCAAATTTATAGCGCTGTAAGTCTGCAGTGAAGTATTGCAGTTTACATTAGCTTGGATATTCAAATATAATACAGAGACTTCATCTTAAAGTGAGTTTAAAATGAATCCTCTTATGGCTAGCAATAGGGTTAATTTAGAAGATTTTGATATATTTATTTTGAAGGTTTTTTACATTATAAAAATAGGAATGTAAGAGAAAAATACACAAATAAAATTTACCCGAGGGTACGATATTTCCCTCTCCCTTTCTCTGTTTGCAGTATTTTAATGTTGCTTGTATAAAAGTAGAAAAGGAAGAAATCATATTGGCTTTGCACTGTAAAAAATGAATGTTGCTTTTACAGTATGATACAGCTAATTTTATAGTAATAGGGGAAGACCGCCTATATTGGACGCCCTAAGAATAGGAGGCCTGTGTCGCTAAATGTGAAGAAAAACAAAAATGCAAAATAGGCCATCGTAAGCTAAATTTAATCAGGAATCGCCCTAGGACCTTATATTTTCTGTAAATATGAAAATTATTTTTAAAAAACTTATCTTATAAAAAGTTGCAAAAGTCCAATTTAGGAATATGTGCGCCTAAATTGAACCATGCGCTTCCTAAATTGGACCGTACCAGGAAATCATAGAATAATTTATGTTTCAACTATAAATCTTTTTTGGAGAATTTGCAATAGAGTTTCTTTTGCTTCGGTCACACTTGGGCAGTGTGGCTAAACTCAAGGATGGCATTTCATGGACTTAATCATGTTTTTCACTTTATATAGCGAATATTGCAATAGCAATTGTTTTGTGCAGTTACATGCTTCTTCTTGTGTTACTTTTTCTGTTCTATGCTTCTTTCATACCACGTTAGAATGATTGCTGAGATAGCCTTCCTTTTTGTTCTTTCTATTTTTAGGTAAGGTGATATGTGAGCCGGGGCTTAGTTGGAGTTGACAATCATGCTTTGATGAGAACTATCAGCTGATTCTGCAGAGCTTGTAGTAATTTAAGTCGTAGCTGGTTCTTGTACATGGTGTACAACAGTATAACTTACGCCGAACATGTAGTATTTTCACCTTGAGTAATTTCATCTGGACTACTTACCTCTAACTCTGCTCCAGCCAAGTCAATGCCGTTAAACACATGTTAATTAACAGACCATACTCCTGTTCTTTAGAATCAACTCACAGCATTTGCCATGGTCTTGGTTGCGGTTTGCCCATAAGAGTTACAAAACAGTTCTTCTACGCGATATTGGGTAATGGATTTCATTAGATGTTCTCGCATCCATGCATCACATGCTCGATTAAAATATGTAGATAGAAACTGAATAAAGACTTTATCTACGTGCAAAGAGAAAGCATTATTATATCGCACTCGTTAGCCAAATTTATTGCATCTATATTCTTATGTAAGTGCTGTGCGTATCTATAATTGGAGGAACATTCTTTTTACATTGCTTGGCTTAACAGTTTTGATGAAATGTTGTATCAATTGTGTGAATTATCGCTTGTGATCCAACCTTTTTTTTTTTTTTGAAAAGCATATTGCTCACCGGGGGGTGCTTTTACAATAAGCTTATACATGGAACGTAATCTTTTGAAAAGAAGCATGGGGAGGGAGGGGGCAGCTAGCAATTCTGTTGCACTTATGCAGCAAATCGCCAGTGTGTTTCTAACACGTTCACCACTCATTACTGCTCCAAACTGGTGTTTCTTTTTAAAATCTTTTCGAACAAATCGAAAAATTTCATTTATTCTCTCGGTAAACCAGCATAAATTTTATTTAAATTAATAACTATGTTAAACAACTTGAAACAGAAGCTTAATGGAAAAAGAGAAAAGAAACATATATTTTGAGAATTTGCAGCTTCTAGAAAATGTGCTTCATAAAAAAATGTATATCGTGTATAAGTGTTAAAGTATGCTTAAAATAATCTTAACTACGCTATTAAATCAGATGAGTCATTTATTTTATGTTACAATTAATAAAAAGTCTTGCTTAAAATCATGTTCTTAAATTGGACTACCGGTCCAATATAGGAAATTTTTTTCGGTCCAATAAAGGAAAACATGCCATTTTTTATTCTTCAGCTCATTTCTCTGGCAAAAATTATCACAATCGCGCATGTAAATAAATAGGTGTAATCCTTTTTAAACATAGATTATCATGCTATAACAGCAGTTTACCTCAGCTTACAAGTTTTAGTACTATCTCACTAGGTACAAGTCCTCAAAATAAGATTTTATACGTTTTCAACATAAATCATGCCGTAACTCACGCTATGCTGTTCGAAGACTGCTGAAACTTCATACACACTGGTTTTATTCCTAAAACTTTATATTTCCACCGTCAAAGTGTATCATAGATCTCTGTACTAGATTTTAAGCCCGAGGTCCAATTAAAGCAGTGGTCCAATATAGGCGGCCTTCCCCTACACTGTGAAAATTGCTAATTTTACAGTAGTAAACTAAAATTGATAATTTTTCAGTAATAAACTGTAAAAATGCTAATTCTACAGTTTACTACCGAGTAATTTACGGTTTTAAACTGGAACCTCGGCTGCCAGTATTATACTGTTGCTTTTACAGTATAATACACAAAAATTTACATCAATAAATTGTAAGATTTTTAACTTTACAGTAAGAAACTGTTAAATTGCTAGTTTTACAGTTCATTACTGTGCATTTTAGTTTAAAATTGGAACCTCTGCCGCTAGTATTATACTGTAAAAACAGCAGTTCATTTTTTGCAATGAAGTTTTAACTGTTTATTGCATATTAATAGATCACAACTTGTTGAATGTTATGTGGTGTCGATACTTTTCCGAAATATGTTTGGCGTAACTGCACTAAAATGATAATATGTATATTGAATAAAGTTTTTATTTACATATTTAAGTTTTGTTTGACTTGTTAAAATTTTTTGAAGTTTAATTTTAAATTAGTGATATTTTTATTCATTACTTTTTCAGTGGCAATGTCTATCGGATTGGAGGACGTAAGTAATTTTTTTATTCGTTAACTTAAAACGATTCGCTACTTTAGTCTTGAATGACGTAGCGCATTGAAATTAGATGATTTATCCTTTGGAGGACCGAGTTTTGACCGAATATTGTCGTCCTTTTTCTCGAGTTTTTTGTTACTTGGGTGGTGAGATAAATTTGACACGCTGTATATATAGCACGAGCACATCCGTACTGACATGTTTGTGCTCCGAATATATTACATGTAAATAGTGTTTTCTAAAACTAGAGAGAGTAGAAAAGACGTAGTCTCTAGAAATAAAATAACAGTTAAACTCTAAAAATAACAGTTCAGTTTTGCAGGATAATTCTACTTATGCAGCTCAAAGGCAAGACAGCTAAGATTTAATATCTCGCATATCAACCAAGCAATATCTAAGAAAGAAGATAGTCACGCACAGCGACAACGAAGTTTATCCCTTTCCTTTGGAGAGGGGATGGGATGAATGAGAATGTGCAAGGACCTGAAGCATCTAAGATGCGCTAATGATTTCGTAGAGTGATTACAAAGACATCAAGAAAAAATAAATTATCTCTCTTTTTTTCTTGGTGCTAGGCTCCCTAATGAGATAAGGAGCTGATAGACGATGGAATTATAAGATTTATTTCAACAGTTAGGGTTAAAAAGACGAATGAGTAAAAGGAGCTAGTTTCTATCCCTTTTCAGCTTGTGAGGATTTTTTTTTTATTTGTATTAGTTTTAAAATGGACATAGATACAACAATTTTCGGTCATAATCTAAAATGGATATTTTATTAATAATAATAGGAATGTTAATCAAAGCATTATGTTTCTCAAACGGCCAATAATGAACTTTTAGTTACATGCAACAAGAAACAAATTAAAATAGTGAAACGAATACGATCAAGCAGGATTAGTAATTATTTATACAAGATTTATAAGAAGAAGGATTTTTATTATTCAACTTCGCAGAGATGGCCTATGACTCCTCCTTTTTTCAGGATTGTCCATTTTTAGGAAGGGGTGATACGCAGATGAAAATTGAGGAATGGGATTCACAATTGCGGCATTGGTTATAAAGCTTGAATACGTCACCTTGCTTACCTTTAATTGGTCTCCCAATTTGAGAAATTAGCCAAAGAGGAAACTATTTTAATTTTTGCACAATCGAGAAAGATTTCTCATTGGATATAAGAAAGTAGGTGGGTCTTGGTTTTATATCATTCCGCAGCCATTGGCCATTGACTGCAGCGCCTCCAACTGTTCATTTAAATTTAAAAACAAAATGGTAACATAAGGGTTGCAATAAAGAAAGCAAAGACTTGTTTTCACTTCCTCGCCAAATGCAGGTGTGGCTCGAAGAATTATTTAATATTTCATAAAACTTATCACTTCGCCGAAATGTCGCTTAACTTGCAAATATGGCACACTGGAGTTTTTTCCTCCTCTACCTATTTTAAGGAATATACTCGTTTTCTCATTTGATTGACACCGGCCATCTCGTCGTGGTTGAATAATAGTATGTGTCTTAATTCAAATATTATGAGAGATTACAATTGTTATTCAACGGCTTTATGTTTATTTACAAATTGGAAGTTTTCAAGTATATTTTTTATCCACCCAAAACTAATTATGTTATATGCTGGTTTTTAATTATTACTATCAGTTCTATAGTTCAAGCTGAGCATACATTACAATTTGACAACTTTATGCCCTTTCAGTGTTTATTAATGAACTATATTATTTTGTTCTTTTTTCATGTATTTACCTTTTCATATTCTCGGTTCAGTTTGGTGTTTTACGTTTATTTCAGTAGTGAAAAGTATTATCTAAAAGAAAATATATTTTAAGCTGCACACATCGAGTTAGATTAAAAACAGTTTTGTTCAGATAGAAGTAACATGCAATATTACGTCAGTGGAAAAATTTAACAATTGGTGTAAAATATGCTATTGAACAGGATTAAACATCCGTTCGTGATTCCAGGTATTTTGGGTTGGGTGCATCAATTTGACTTCGTTGTCATGCACTTTGTTGTCTTTTTAATGCAACTTATGGAGGAATTTTGTTGCCATCCTTCTGAAGGGACACGTTGCCATCAAATTACACTCAGTTTTCTTTTTAAAAAGGTCTCCAATCTCATGAAGCATCTTTTTGCTGCAAGTACACGAATTCATCTAATTACGTGATGCATAACATTTAGGTTATTAGGTTATCACCCCTTTTAGCTGTTTTAAAACATGCAAATCAAATATACTTTTAAAAATATTTAAAGAAAAACCCGTGTTGGTTTGGATGAGAACTCATCTGAAAAAAAAAACCCCAAAGAATACATGAAAGTGTTTTTAGTAATATTTCAGTTTGCAGTCCTTTTGTTCTTAGGTAAAAAATAGCCAAATCCTCATTGGCTACAATATAAAGTCCTGCCGATTAGGATTGTAAATGACCAAAGTGAAGGAGAAGTGCTTCAATTAGAGAAAAATTTAAGAGATGGGATTTCTTCTATGAAATCGCAAGTTATGCTTAACAGTTTTCAATGCAATTTTTTTATAGCAGAAAAAGTGGGGGGGATATGTACTGCATGGTGATTTTCAAACAGTAATATTTTGATTAAATTTCTTAATTGATTATGCATTTATAAAATCGTGGGAGAAAAGGATAGTGCTTTAGTAGCACTGCGTGAATTGTTTAAAAATTCCATCAAAACTAATATTCATTCATAAATATTAATTACTAGCGGTACCCGCACGGCTTTGCCCGTGGTATAAAATTAAAAGTTCATTTGTAAAATAATTGATATCGCAGAAAAAATGCTCTTCAAAGTATGATATAAAAATCTGGTATGGACCCCACGCTACTTATTTTTACGTGTAAATTTCTTAGTAGATGCCTTAAGTGCTAAAATAGTGCTTGGAGTGAGCAAGATAACAGTTCAAACATTTATATCCCTAGTTTGCCACGAAACAATGCAAAAAAAAATGTTTTACAATGATTAATCTCATAAATATCATCGATTTTAACATCATTCAGTGGATTTTTCGCAAAATATCGCCAACAGCGCCAAATTGAACCTAAATAAAAAAAAAAAAAAATTGCCAATTGGCGTCAAATACTTGGCGATCAAAAGCTTGGCGATATATCGCCAAGTGGTCGCGCCAATTCATATCACTTTTGTTAACCAATTCATATCACCTTGCATTGAAAACACTGATTTACCCGATAAATGGGGTAAAACACCCCCTTGGAACATTCGAATGCAACCCCAAGGGAGATGGACAAAAATAAGCCAAAAGAGAAAATAAGAACAATTTTGTTGATAACAGGAACCAACAGAAATTTTACCAAAGTTTAAAAGAAGAAGAAAGTTTTCTTTCCTAGCTTAAAAAAAAAAACAATACATTTTCCGAAATGAAACACTTTAAAAAAACGATGCAATATCGCAATTGATACGATATTTCGTTAATCTGTGCTTTAGGTACCCTTTTCTCGCTAAATGAACGACAGGCGCGCCAAGCGTGGTAACCCTAGCTATTTTGCGCAGTTGACTTCTTGAAAACGCGCCAAGCAGGGTCCCAAAGCATCTTCACCGGGAAAAAGACAGGGTTGCCAGAGAATTGGAACAAAAAAATACTACGCCTCCTCTAAAAAAAATATTACAAAATACTACTGTTTCCAAACGTTGCCAAAATCAATGTTGCTGAAATGCGAAATCTATAAAAATGAAAAAAAGAAAAAAATCCGCCAAATCTTTTAATTAAGTCATTAGTGTATTGGAAACAGGGTTGCCAGAAAAATACTACGCTCCTTATTTGGGCCGAAAAAATACTACCGTAGAATCAAAAATACTACGTCTGGCCGTAGCCTACGAAGATTGACGCTGGCAACCCTGGAAAAAGAAAGAAACAAAAATAAGTATGAACACGTAACCATAGTAACAACATGAAAAGTTGATTTCTGTTGATAAAATAATTAATGTTATCCTCTTTTTAAACAAATTTTATTCTAAAAC
>JAXGGA010008752.1:0-55094 GCA_038373865.1 Uloborus plumipes
TTACTACGCATTGGTAAAACGTAACTTTTTAAGCTAATTGAATGGTTTGGTTGGTTCTTTATCTGAAGACTTTTGTTTAGAAATAAACTCTTGTTATTTTAACACAAATTGCAGTGGGAAATTTGTCGTCTGCAACAATCATGTCGATAGAATTGAAGTTCATATAACGAATATGTGATGCTGATTTAAGAGTACAAATATTATTTTAAGTACACCGTTTTCCCTGTCAAAATATCTTATAATTAAAAAGTAATTTAAATGTATAATTATAGTATATGCTTCAAAAACATTATTTTCTCCCCAAAAATTGAATTTTCAAACAAAATTATGTTCGTTTTGTTTAACTTTTTTTCTTTTCTATCAATATTCTGACTTTCCTTCGTAACTACTTTTAAAAAAATGTAATTGTTTTTAAAAATAATTAATTTGCTAACAATTTTGTAGGGGGCAAATCCCCCCTCTCCCAAACTCTAAATGCCTTGAAGTAATTTGTTTTCTTTAAGGTCGTATTAAGAATTTTATTTTATTAAAAAAACTATTCACCTATTTGTCAGTTTGGAAAAAAAACTCGATCAGATTTATTTAAACTACAGTGAACTTATGCGCCGACCCAATGGACCAACAGAAAAAGACGCATAAGCGATAAAGACGCATAAGTGAAAAAGTTCATTCAAGAAACTAAAACGAGGCATACATTTTAGTGAGAGCATGAGAAAGAATGTTTTTATACAAAATAATGTTTATATTAATAACGGTTCAACAGTTATTGTAACCTAACGTAAATAATATGACGAAAAGGAAATAAAAACTACAGCCTACCTATTTAACAATCTCTATTTTATTTTTAAATAATCCATAATATATGGGTGATTCTAAGGTCAATGAGTTTTTGTGTCCACAAAGAAAAAAAATCTGTTTAACTTCACACTCATTATAATTCAACCGCGACGAGATGGCCGGTGTCAATCAAATGAGAAAACGAGTCCATTCTTTAAAATAGGTATTAAAATAGGTAGAATTTCTACCCATTCAAATTCCTCCATCAATTGTGAATCCCATTCCTCAATTTTCATCTGCGTATCACCCCTTCCTAAAAATGGGCAATCCTGAAAAAAGGAGGAGTCATAGGCCATCTATGCGAAGTTGAATTATATTTCATTAGTCCCCGCTATTTTTATGATTGTAGTGGTAATGAAATTTAAATTTTGTTTGTGTTTCATTGATACCTAGAGAAAAGGCGTTGCCAGGGGAATGAGACTATTGGCAGAATTCTGGTTTGATAAACAATTATTTCACTAAATTTTCGGTGTAATATCAGATTATAGACTCCTTTCTATAAGCCCTGTAACCAAAAAATTTTGTCGGAGTGTAATATGCTTAAAAAAGTTTACAGACTGCATTTATTAATTCATTCCAAGTAATAATTTTCGTTTAGACATAAAATCTAGTTGTAATTGTTTACTCTTTTTATTCCTTTGAACCTTCAGCAAAAACTTTTCACAAATAGATTGAAAAAGTAGAAAAAAAGTTCGATAAATAAGGTGATAAAAAATTTAACCTTTAAGGAAATTGAATTTAATCCAGGGAAATATTATTATAAAATCAGGTAAAATTGGTATATTTCTCAGTTTAAGATAAAAGTTTATGAATAGTACTTTTCTCAGTTATAAATGTGCCATTACAGTCGTATAAAATATTAAAGGCTTAAGTTTTTGTGTCATTTCAGTGTTTTTATTCAAGAGTAAATTCTTCCTCAATCGGCTATAAATAATTTCAGTTTCTAAAAATATGTTTTAAATAAAGTTTTCAGTGTGAGATGTTATGATAATATAATTTAATATATATTGGTGTAAAATACAACTCATATAAATCTGACATGTATTTAATGCACATTTATATTTTTTACTCACAGAAATTATACAGGTAATGAATGTACCAATTCTATCATGCACAATGCATATTAATAATGAAATCTGTAATATTTTTCTAATGTCTAACAGTAAAATACAGACCCTTTAAAATGGGGGTTAGTTTTCCCTTAACCTTGCCCTAATTAAAAAAGCTAGTAATATGTTACTAATATGTAGTTGAAATGATCTATCAATTTTATTCTCTAATCTCTTATTATCTTTATTCTCTAATAATCTTATTCTCTCTCTCTCTTGATATTTACCCTTATGTTTTTCTTAATTTTGATTTTCTTTCTTTTTGTTCAAATATTTTTCCCCGTCTGGCAATGGTTTTTTTGCAATAGAACTTCGTCATGAAAAATTTCAAACACTGGAAAAGCATGAAATGGTTAAACCACATATTTTAGACTGCACATGATTTTACATTTCAAAAAAAAAGTCAACGTTTTCCCACACATTACGTGCAGTATCCTTAGAAAAGGGAAATATGAAGTTTTAGTGTTAATCTTAGTTAGGAAAAATATTATTTGAAGGAACATTATCTAATCACAGCAGTCTTATGTATCCAAGACATTTTGTTTCCATATTTCAACCCATATAGTAATTAAATATTTTCTTTGTTTTAATAAAAAGAGCACAAGATTAAGCAATATGTAACCTTATAGCATATACAATTAAAAATATATATTTTTGCACATATTATCCATAATATAAAATCAGTATCAACTTACATCGTGCAAATTTATTTCATCAAAAATAAAATATTTTAATGTGAAAAAAAAAATCGCGCCAGAAATTCATATTTCGCCGCATAATTTGCATTGAAATTTATATTACCTTCAAGTAAATTTGGTAAGAATTGAACCACCATGTTCAATATTCCGATTTCTTTCCATATGCAGTGACAAAATGATCATCGTAAAGAGGGCATTGAAAGATTTTCCAGAAATATTTTATTGAAAAATGTTGTTAACATGGCCCAAAAATGAGGTTCAATATTTGCTGAGAATGGCAGCTATTATAGTTTCCTGCATAATTCTTTGCTACTTTATTTTCTAACTTTCTTTTCAGCGATTTCTTTTTTTATTGGAAAATTTCCCTAAAATATCGATTTTTGCATTCAATCCAAAATATTGTCCATTCCCCTTCAACATCTGGATATTCGTTTACACGCAAGCCAATAGAAAACTCAAAGTTGCACGTAAAAGATGATAAATAAGGCGTGAATATTAGGCGGCGGACAATTTCGGAGCGCTTTATTTCTTTCTTTTTTTTTTCTTTTGCGTTTTTCATGCCAAGCTCAATATATAGGAATTCAGGAGAGAATAAATAGCGTATTTTCCCAAGCAGCTTCAAGCTTTCTTTTTTGTTCAGTATCTGCATTTATATTGTGTTTTTCTCACCGTCTTGCTCCCGCGTTGCAAAATAGGCTGGAAACTTGTTGCGAAATCATTCCTATGCATTTTAGGGGCTGCGTATAAAAGACGGCTTTAGTTTCGATCACATAGAGGAATACATTTGACTATACAAATTGCCCTTAATTTGAAAAAAAATCGGGATCACGAATAATGGGTGTTTCCGCGGTCACGTGTGAGACAATTTGGACTAAGTTGTCCGTATATTATAGATATGCAAATTAATAAGGGAAAATTTTTAAAAAATGTTAAACTTGTGAAAGTGCTTGACTCGTATAATTTTTTAAGCAAAAACAATCTTCTTTTTTAATGCAGTTTAACTATTATGTGTGAAGCAATTCGGCCATCGGCTTTAGAGCTATTTCTTGTAACAGTACATCATTCGAGTCCATTGTTGCAAATTTGTTAAATATATAGGCTGTTTTCTTACTCATTGTTTTAGTGTTAGTTTTGAAAAAGAAACTGTGGACAATTTCACATAGAGTTAGATATTTCCTCTTTCATGTGAAATCTCTATATTTTTTGTCAAAAGTAATATTTGAAAAGTGTATTAAACAAATATTCTTTCTAAAAAGCTATACAGACACGTGTGATTTCTTAGATAAAAACATTTTGCTTATTACGCGGAAGTGAAAAAACTTCAAAAACAGCATAAGTTCATTACTTAACCGTTTTGGTCAACTACTGGCATTGATTGAATTTTAAACAACTAGTACAACTATAAAACCACCCCTTAATCCAAGCATACATATTTAGTGATTGAACGATTTTTTTAAATTTACTTAGAGCAGACATGGATGATCAGCATGTCACAGTAAATAAACCTGTAGAATTAAATTAAGCTTCGAGAAGCACGATGAAACATTCCATCAAATAACAATTCGCACCAGTAAGAAAAGTGATTTTCCTAACATTTTCTAGATCACTTAGTAAGTGCACCGTTCTAACCTTCAATCAAAACTTTAACTACAGATATAAAATAAAACAGAGCATTCCAAGGGATGATATAAATTAGTTATATCAAGCAGATAAAGACTATATACTTATTTATGCTTGCTTTGTTCATTTTTGTGCTTGAGTGGTCAATTACAGGATGTGGTCAACTACTGGCGAATCTCCCAAAAGTGTTGAAAAAATTAAACAATGAAAAGTTCTGGGAAAATATAGATATTAACTGCAGAATGCTCTTTCAATCAATTAACTCATCTATCAAAGTGAAAAGTAATATAAGGGCAAAATATGAAAGTTATTTTAAGCAAAGTAGTGAGCAAAGAAAGTAATTAAAAACCAGAGTTGAAATCAGGCTATATGAGAGTGAAAAATGAAGATTATAACTGAACTTAGGAGGATTCAAGAACATGAGTTTAAGAAAGAATGTTACAGGATTATTTCCAACCCTACCTATCTCTAATTTCTAGGTACAAAGTTTCAATTTCTGTGTTTTACTTCTTCAATTGGACCTAATAAAGATTTTTTCTTTTGTAAATCTTCAGTTTTCTACTGTTTTTAATGTTTCGCACAACTGTGAATGCCGCATTCCAGAACGTGAGGGCATCTTATAGTCGAATTGTATTTATATGCAAAAATATAAGTATCATTAAGTTCAAATAAAGTGCTAAACTTGTTATAATGGTTATTTGGTTTCAAGTTCAATTTTTTTTTTTAATGTCTTACATCATATAGTTTAATTAACTTATTATTTTACATGGTTTGACTTTGAAACTTTGTTAAAATTGTTTTTGTATTACACTCTGTTGAAAAATAGTTAAACAAAGCATTGTTTTCACAGATTAAGATATTCGTGTTTTCTCACCAAAACATTACTGTTTTTATGTATCTATTTCATTTCAAAATATCTTTCTTAGACACATTTCGTACTAAAATCAAATGCAGAGCTATGAATGAGTTGTTTTCCAACAACGGAGTAGCTATAAATAGGAAAAGCAATTTTGTGCATGTTTTCAGTCATAGAATTTTTTTTCTACTAAAGTTTACTAGAAAAATGAATGTTCATTCCTATAAGTTTAATTTCATTTATTCGATTACTAAAGGAAATTCATTTCTACGCGAAAACAATAAAATACTATTTTTACACATTTACATTTTATACATGAAGGTCTTAGATTAAATTATAAACTGTTTCAAAAATTGAACTTTTATAGTAGCAATTTTTATACTCTAATGACCTTCCCTAATCATTTTGGGGATTTCCGAATTGCTTAATCATTTAAGTCGCAGCTGCAAAAATGAATTTAATAAAATAGTCTTCTCTGACTTTGTCTTTTTTCACCAATCGTGCCCTCTTTTTTCCCTTAATTTTTAATAAAATGATATTAAGGGTCCCTGCTTCGAAGAATTGTGGAAAACAAACGGGAACTTTAAACTGAAAATGTAATAACATTATTGATCCTGTCTGGGTGATAAGTAGATTAATGGACATTCCACGAAAATGCTCTTAGTCAAAGGTGAAAATTCAAATAATAGGACTTATCTCTTCTGATAATCCTCATTCCATGAAGTTGAACAGCTTTTCCATCGCTAGTTTTGTGATTCTCAAAGTGTTTCAATTGGATTAATACAGATAGGCAGCTTACAATTTTAAGACATTGAATATTGAAAATGTATTTCATCCATTTAAAATTATTTGTTTAAAATGCTAAAGTAATTGAATTAGTTTGTAATTCAATTTCCATAAGATATTCGTAAAAAGAAACAAGACTTTTAAGAAAAAGGGCGTCAATGTATATTAAAAATTTTACATACAGCTTAATGATTTCTTGTTTTATAAAACAGTCGAAAATTATTTAATTTTGAAAGATTGTTGTTTATAGTTATTTAGTTCTTTAAAGTAGTAACAATGAAAACTACTTTAAGATTATTTTTACTTTTGACAGTGGAATAAAATTTATCCTCATACAATAAAACTGTATAGCAACAAAAAAAGTAGGCCCGTCATTTCAAATTTATCTGGGGGAGGGGGCATATAAAAATGTAAATTATACCAAAAAACAACAAAAACCACTTCCACTTACATGTAAGTACATTAGTTTACCAAAGCTAGCCCCCGGATCTCCAAATGGCGGGACTTGCTAACATTGCGAAAAAGTTGCATCTAGCGGGTACATATCAGAAATCAAGCAGGATAAATAGAGCATTACGGCTTGGCACATGTAAATCAATATACTATGTTTATGTTAACTCAAACAATCCCAGGTAGCACAAATAACCTTTAAACGTTCTATAAACGTTTTTAAGCGGTTGTTACAACGTTAATAACCATTTTACAACCTTTAAAAAACGAAGTGTGCTACTTGGGATAACCTAAACTATAATGATAAATTATCTTTGGTCTCGTCGTCAAGAATTGCAATTGATAAGTGCTAATTGATTCATTTCGAAACAAAAGTATGTGTTAAATACACTGTGTGTCCGCAAGATTCAAAGCTCTTTTTCTAGAGAAGAATGAAATAAGTTTAAAAAAAAACATACATACAAAACTTTCATAGAAACATTTAAAAAGAGGCTGCCACTGTATTAAGGAAGGAAGGCCTGGATTGAACAGACGTTTTGAGCCAAGAAATGATTCCTCTGTTACTCACAATACACATGATTGAGAATCTTTTAAATTTGACAAATCAGGTTTTACAAGATTTTTTTTACAAGGCGAATTTTGAAAGATAATAAAAGCCGTTTCAATTACCGTTTTTTCTTTTATTTTTTTAAAAAATACCTCTTAATTTGATTATTTTCTGTAAAACTATTTGAACTAATAGAAGGATGATATCGCCTAATCATCTTTTACACGCAAACACACACGTGAAGTTTAAATATAAGCAAAAAAAATGAAGGGTCGGGGGGAAAACCACGGTAGTCCACTTTTTGTTGAATTTAAACTGATGCTACCACCTGTTAGAAAAATAGAGTGTAATTTCGTTTAGTATATGCAATATTCGTGAAAAAACACTGTAGTCCATGTATTATTGTCATTTTAGAACAAGTATACTGGGGAAGTTTATGAGTTCGTAAAGTTTAAATTTCGTTTTTCTCAAAATGAATCAAATGTGGCTACCGTGGTTTTGCCCCCTGACCCTTCAAATGACATTCCCATCCATTGTCCATGTCCAGAATTTTAGTATTAAATAGTCTTCTTAAGCAGTAAAAAATCTAAAATTTATCCTTAAAACAGATTCTTACAACATTCTAAGTATTCGAAGTTGAAATAACTGTTATTTTTGCTTGGTTATATACATCAGTAAGTTTATTCCATTGCTTAATCCCGGTCTTCAGCATTTTACGTCATTACACTCCAACGGATTTTACAAGATAACTTAACCACTAGGTGCAACTAACAACTCAACAAACTTTCAAATTTAGTAGTAGCCAGCAAACTTCTGCTCATGAAATAAGAATGCTGTATGTAAAAAAAAAAATCTAAACATGAGTTACTTTTAACATTATTGTATAATAATATTACACTGAAGTGACAAAAGTCATGGGATAGCAATATGCAAATCTTCAGATGGCAGTAGCATCGCATAGAACAGGTATAAATGCGCAGTGCTTTTACAGAGCTTTCATTTCTGTTCAAGTTATTCATGTGAAGAGGTTTTAACGTGATGATGACCGCACGACGTGAATTAACAGACTTTGAACGCGGAATGTTAGTTGGAGCTAGACGCATGGGTCATGCCATTTCGGAAATCGTTAGAGAATTCAACATTCCCAGATCCACTGTGTCAAGAGTGTGCCGAGAGTATGAAATTTCAGGCATAACATCCCACCATGGACAGCGCAGTGGTCGACCGCCTGCACTTAAAGATCGAGACCGGCGACGTCTGCAAAGAGTCGTAAATTCTAACAGACAAGCAACACTGCGTCAAATCACCGTAGAAATCAATGTGGGACGTACAATGGACGTGTCTGCTAGAACTGTGCGGAGAAATTTGGATTTCTTGGGCTATTCCAGCAGAAGACCGACTCGAGTGCCTTTACTGACAGAACGACATCGCTTGCAGCGACTCTCGTGGGCACGTGAGCATATCGGTTGGTCCCTAGATGAATGGAAAACCGTGGCCTGGTCCGATGAGTCACGATTTCAGCTGGTAAGAGCCGATGGTAGGGTTCGAGTGTGGCGCAGACCCCACGAAGCCATGGACCCAAACTGTCAGCAAGGCACTGTTCAAGCTGGTGGTGGCTCCGTAATGGTGTGGGCTGTTTTTTCATGGCATGGACTTGGTCCTCTAGTGCGACTGGACCGAACATTGACTGGAAATGCTTATGTGCAGCTACTTGGAGATCACTTGCAGCCATTCATGGACTTCATGTACCCAAACAACGATGGGATTTTTATGGATGACAATGCGCCATGTCACCGGGCCACAACTGTTCGCAATTGGTTTGAAGAAAATTCTGGACAATTCCAACGAATGATTTGGCCACCTAGATCGCCCGACATGAATCCCATTGAGCATTTATGGGACACCATCGAGAGGTCTGTTCGTGCCCAAAATCCTGCCCCATCAACGCTTTCACAATTATGGACGTCTATCGAGACAGCAGGGCTCAATATTCCTGCAGAAGACTTCCAACGACTTGTTGAGTCCATGCCACGTCGAGTTGTTGCACTTCGCCGGGCAAAAGGAGGGCCGACACGATATTAAGAGGTATCCCATGACTTTTGTCACTTCAGTGTATTTTATGGTATAGTTAGTGAGCCTTCGTTTAAATGATGTAAACATTTTACGAATATAGCTACATTTTAGATTTTATCAGATGAAATACATTAAAATGGCAGTACCATCCGTGACATTACCATTCAGTGTAAATGTTATGAAAATATAAATAGTAAAGATAGACTGAGGATAAAATGGTACTAAGTGTATATTTTTTTCATACTTCATACGCTTGATTTTTTGGAAGTTACTTTCTTAAGCTATGGGTGTTCAAATCCAATACTTTTATTGACACAAACTGAAAATGTTAGTTGATGAGTTTTTAAAATGTTTCTTATACTTCAGCATTTTTAGTATATATATTTTTTTCTTGTAGATAATAACTTTAATGGGGCATTGATTAAAAAAAATGAATCACCCGTGAACCAGAATCGAGGGAATCAAAAAATAATTGCATTCATAAAATTTGTTAAAGTAAAAATTTTAGCCCCCAATACACTGGTGGTCATACTTAACCAAGAATTGCGCAGAAAAAAAAAAAACAAAAATTCTGAAATAATTCAGTGAAATGCATTCCTAAAATGGGTTTTATGCTAAAAATCCTTATTGAATGCAGAAAATTTGAAAATACAATTTATTAAAATTTGAAATTATTATTTTTCAAATAGTTAAGCGAAAATTAATCAATGTTCAATCATTGTTAAATCTTTACAATCTTTATAAAAACAACGTGTGTGTTGCACTAAAAAAAAAATCTAATAATCAAATATGTTTTTCATTCGCTACCTGTACTCTTTTAACCTAAAATAATGCATTTTTGCCACCCTCAACCCTTGGTTTCTTCGAAATTTTTTTATGGGTAGGACGTGACATTAGTTTTACAAAATGAAACCTTTTCTCTTTTTGCTCAACACATTGAATAGTTTGAGTACTGATACGTAACTTGACTTCCCTTCTAATTTTCACCGACATATGAGTTTTTGTAGCCAGTTCACCCCATTATTATTTTTTCTCACATGCACCGAAACAAAAATTATCTATCCTAATTATTTTTATCTTCCATATTTGTTTTGACTTTTGAGAAATTTATGTATGACAGATTTATATTACTTTGTAAGCATTAATGAAACAGAGCCTGCAATGATTAATGCTAAAAATTTCTGATTAATAAATTGTTTTTCGTTTCTTCATTGTCTAAGAGAAATACAGTGCTACATTCGTAGAAAAGAACAAACATATTTAATATATACAGTAAAAAAAGGCCAAGCATGTTTACAAACAAATAAAAAAATAAACATCGCATGAAATACCTTCAAACAACTTTTAAGTAATCTAAAACATCCTATATACGAAAATACATAATACAATGCAAAACTCTCAAGAGTCTTTATAAAATGCAACAATAAACAGAATTGGATAAAAGAAACGTAAAATATTTGTTAAAGGAGAATAACGTATCTTGTAGATTAAAGCCTGAACTGAAATGTTTGATAAATAAAATGAGAAAAATTGGAAGAAAATCATTTATCAGGGAACGCATTTATCAAAACGATGCCAAAGAAGAGTACTAAACCCCTTTTAGAGATATTTTTGATTAGTGAAAACTGTAAGAAAACTAGTCGTCTGAAGAATTGAATGTTTCCATGTTTCCGCAGATTTCGAAGAGCTGAAAAGAGCTATTAGTAATACTGATAGTATTTTTGCTTCAGATGAAAGGTAAAATTTGCCGAAATGAAAAGTTCATTGTTGGTGGAAATAAAATTTATTATCTCCAGATAAATCAAAGAAGTTACCAGAGATACCAAAATTTCAATTATGATTTAAAGTTTTTCATACGTTTGTAAGTAAAACTTTTCCTGATTTACTTTTTACTATGAAAAACATTCTCTTAAATAAAAACAAACGAAAATGAATTTTCCTCATTTTGTACATAAAGTTTTTCTTTGCAGCTCAGGCACAAGACTTTTACATTGCATTTCTTTTCAAAACCTTCCCTTAATTTATGAAAAGTTCGTATATCTTATAAGCTCGTACCAATACACAGAACTTAAGTTAGAAAAGTAAATACCTATACATACGAAGTTTTAATAAAATGAATTTTCTGTGTATTTATGCAATGTTTCTATTAATATAAATCCATGGTGCCCAACTAATGGCCACGGGCTACATCGAGCCAGGGAATCTAATCCCCAAGGACCGTGATGGATTTTTTTGTTCAATGTTACAAATAGAAAAGCACGAGCGAGAAGTGGCGATGTCACAAATTCAGAGCCAAACATTAAGATAGAGATCTTAAAAAAACATGCATTTAATAAAACAAGAATTTGGTAATGCTAACGACAATTCGCTGTTTGTAATTTCAATATCGTGTTTCATATTTTCCATGATATTATTTAGGAAATAAAAGAATATTTTGAAATTTTAAATGTGTTTTATCCCACGAGAATCATTTTAATATGAGGTGCGGTCCTCAGGAAGAAAAGGCTTTGCACAAGTGATATATGTGAGTAATACAATTGCTATTTATGCGGCATTTTAAGGAGTTTTTTTTCCTTAAATGAGATATTCTAAAAAATGAATGGTTCATTAGGCTACTGTATTTTGTTTAATAAAATGCAAAGCATATAAGTTACTCCCTTAATTGAAATTGTATGAAAAAAATAAATTGAATCAAAAAAAGTTTTTCTCAATTTTAATATGATCCCCTTACTAAACTTACTTCAGTTCGTGTCGTATGCTGTGAGAGCAATAATATGCAAATCACGTCAACTGGCAATCACACTCCTCTATTTTTTGTAGTTTTTTTTTGCATATATGTATAGGGGAGAGTGGTAATGAATGGGCCACTTTTTGGTTTTGAATTTTTGTAATTTTTTCTAACACTTTGTTATAACTCTAAATTGTTGTTTTAGTTACTTTACTTATCTAGCTATCTAAAAAAGTCATAAAAGTTGGATTAGCACCTGTCTATAATGAATTATAATAGAAAATAAAAATTTTGAAATTTGGCAACCCCACCTATGGGGTTGAATGGGCCATCGAAGGTAATGAATGGGCCACTAAATGAATTCAATGAAAACATGTGGATTTAATCTTTTATTTGCTGAATATGACAAAATAAATGTGGCACTTGACATGATGATACGAAATCATACTGATTTAAAATTATATAAACATCAAAACTGATGCAATTAAAATAAAACTGATGCATAGCAATTGTAGCAGAAAAATGACTAAATAATGAGATTGTAAGAAATAAATAACATCAAATATATATATATATATAAAATAACAGATAATGCACACTACGATTTAACAAAATTTATATATTTCAAAAATAATATTAAAAATCACTTTCAAAAACTTCATCTTCATTTTCAAACTTGTCAAAATTCAATTTTTTTTTAAAAATTTACTAGACATCGGGAATAAGAAATATCTAACTCAAGTTACGAAGAAAGAAAATGAAATTGTACTGTGAGGAATATAATATGAAGGAGATAGGGGGCTTTTTCAAGCCACGCACTGCGATCAGAGGTCTATTGTACTATAGGAATAAAATATAGATCTGCAAATTATATTTAGAAGTTACTACAAACCTATTTTGACAACAGTAATCTTTATCTATGACAGTCAGTTGTGTTTCATATTAATGCGAAAATCCAAAGAAAAGGAAGAAAAACAATATTTAGGTGGCCCATTCATTACCAAGACATAGTGGCCCATTCAGCCCCACCTATACTTTTGGAATACATTTAGGTTTTTTGAGTACATTGAATTTAAATAACATCAAAATACATCTTAAGATTAGTTTATAGATATGGAAAGACTGGCTTATACATATGTATGCAGTGAAATACTTGGTACATTTTAGCTAGGAAATGTTTTACTAAAAAGGGAAAAACTTACTTTTCAGTCAGATTCTTGACCATGCCACTCTAGTTTGAAAATGGCTCAGCGCAAACGAATGAAAATTGGATGAGTTTAGTAGAACAAATAGCTACATCTTTTAGTGTCATCAAAAAAAATTTATGCAAATACTTTTTCATATTTTGTTAGTGGCCCATTTATCACCATGGCCCATTCATTACCACTCTCCCCTACGTGCACATATGTATATCCATATACATGCAACCATGCACACGAATTTAAGCTAGATGTATTCCTTTAATGTTACTGCTACTTTTTAAAAAAATGCTTCATTTTAATTGGTTTTTAAAGTTTGAATTTCTACATTAAAGACAATGTTTAGCATTTTCGGTTCGACTTCAGTCATGTAAAAAGCTGGAAAATATCGGTCGGACTCATATAATGAGAAGAAAATCTCGCTAGTGAAATTCACGCTTTTAACCTCGAAGAAACAAGTTTAAGAGCTATTACCAGGAATTGAATAATTTTCAATTCTGTTTAGGTCAAGGAGACCCTTATGGTGGAAAGAAATAATGTTCGGGTCTTCGAAAATCTAGGGATATTTTCCAAAAGTCTGTCAGATTCACATGACATGCGTCAATAGTCTTGTAATTAAATGACGTATTTTTTTACTTAAATCATAAGCAGGCACGGATAACGGAGCTACAGGGTTCCTCTGGTAAGTTGACCTTCGATATAGACGATGTTTCACACTTTTTCGGGTATTAGGAATGGATAATTGGCACCGATTTGAGTTGGGACTTTTCGTAAGGGTTTTGGGAAATTTTTCCAACACTGTAAAAAAAAAAATGTTGTTTTACAGTATAATACAGCTAATTTCATAGTATATAAACTGTAAAAATTGCTAATTTGACAATTTATTACCGTACATTTTACAGTTTTAAATTGGAACCTCTGCTGCTTTGTTTTTAGAGTATAATACAGCTAAATTTTGCGGCAATAAACTGTGAAATATCTTTACAGTAAGAAACTGTAAAATTTTAGTTTTACATTTTATTACTGTGCATTTTACAGTTTTAAACTGGAACCTCTTCTGCCAGTATTTTATTGTAAAAACAACAGTTAATTTTTTGCAGTGAACTCAAATCCGCTGAAATGACCTTTAAATTACTTTATTCCAAGAGAAAGAAACGTCGCCAATGTCGAGGTCAACTTACCAGAGGAGAACTATACTAATCTATCAACAATTCTTTAAACAAAAGGTTTTTCGTTTCGATGGTGTATTTAAGTGGGATTTTAAGATATTTTTGAATTTTGAAGTGTATAAGCAAGTAAAAGTGCCAGGTGTGTTTTGTGTTAGTCGTCAATTCCCTGTTAAGTGAATTAATATAAAAAATATATAATATAAAAAAAAAAAAAAATAATAGTTTTTTGCATTCAGTGTGTAGGAAACGTGAATAAAAGCGATACTGATTTTTAGATGAATCAATGAAATCGAAGTATTATTTTAATTGAATTAATTTAGTTTATTTTATGCATGCACATTAACGAGATTTCATTCGAACTTATGCTAATGCAAAATATATATAAGTATTTGTGGGTTAAGAAATATAAATGCTAATAAAATTAAAAAATATATATATTTTAGAAGATAAATGTCTTATTAGTTAGTGATTGCTAAGCACATTATAAATAAAGTGAATGAACATCTTACTACTATTATATATGGGAAAGTTTGTATGGATGTTTGGATGGATGGATGTATGTTTGTTCCTCTTTCACGCAAAAACTACTGAATGGATTTTAATGAAACTTTTACCATAATGTAGCTTATACATCAAAATAACACATAGGCTATATTTTATAACGATATTTGAAAAAGTTCGATTGGTAGCGCGTTTTTCATTCCAATTTAAAGTACATTTTTCGTATAAATCCGCGAAGGCTTCCAACAAACTAATTCAGTATTTAGTGCATCATCTCAACTTCCTGTCGATAGCTAGAATTGCGTGTATCATTTCTACTTTTCGCATTAAATTTTCAAGGCTTTTCTCCAGTCAAATCAAAAAGTAATTTTTTTTTCAACTTCAGGGTTAATATCCAGGCTTTTACATAGACATTGGAAACGCTCGCGCGCCCGTTTTCTAACGAGCTTTTACCATGATTTGTATTTTAAAACATTTTGTAACAACTATAATCTTAGTTGTAAATAGAATATTTATCCTTAAGCAATGTGTTTTTTAATGTGCTTTGAAACGTGCAAATATTATTTTGTTGGACAAATTGTATTCCGTTATTAGTAGATTGTTCACTGCATCAATTATTTTCGCAAATTTGTGTGTTTTAGAGTATCGGTATAACGAATTGCTTTAAAGAGATTGGCATCTAATAAATGGATTAGGTTCATTATTTTCCAATTTGATGGAGCTTTAAATACAACTTAACGGCATTTCTTAAATTTATTTGCATTGATTGGACACTTTCTCGGGGTACTTGGGCAGTTGCTTAGTATCCAATTGAACAGGAATTTTGCCAAATTTGTTGCAAGAAGATTTTAATAACTGAGATTTCCGGCGATTTTTTCAACTGACACCAATTTCTGTGCCAAAGACTACGTAATAATACTTTACTTCTTACACGACGTAACCAAAATAAAATGATTATTGTCTGATATTTATCGATTGCGGCAAAATCTTAATCATTGATATAATACTTCCACATTTGAAAAGTTAAGTTTTTTTTTTCTTTTGTTGGCCGATTCCGTGTGTATCCATTAAAAACCTTTTTAATATTATGTCAAAACGTAAAGTAATCCGCATACTAAATTAATAAAACCTTTAAACAAGACTAAAATAACCATTAATTTCCGCTTTTGCACAAAAAATTGTCAAATGTTCCCTATTAATTTCGAAATCAACAAGGACAAAAACTTTTAACGTCAATTTATGGTCAGCAATAGTATCTCAGCATTTGATGACTATTTCTCTGTGACAAAAATTAGTGACATAATAATACTTAGTGTATTTTCATAAAGTAGGGAGGGGAGAAAAATTATCCTATGTATAACAAAAAAGTTACCGCAAATTAGGCGACATTTTAAAAATCGTTAAAGCGGTGCGGTGTGTTTTGAGTTCGTTCAGTTCAGGGAAAAAAGCGAAGGTGAGTATAAATTGCTTCTCAATAGTATTACTGACCCAGGCAAAGCCGGGTATTTTTGCTAGTTATTTTAATATAAACTAAAAGGTATTTTCCATTCGCACGCTTTTTAATGTTTGAAAAGTAAGTTTATATGAATATTTTCTGTCTATATTTGGAAGTAAATTGTGTCTTTGATTTCAATAATGTAACACAATAATTAGAATGTCTCTTTACTCGTTGTCAAATATCGAAACAGCGGTATGACTAATGTGTTTGACTGAAATATATTCAATGTTGTGTGCAATATTATATTTCTTAGGTGAATTGATACATATGTTTTGATCTTAAATAAGATGAATGAAACATAATGCGTTTTTAACATTAGCAGCAAGTGTGCATTTTATTTAACCGCTTGCTTGATTATCCCGAGTTATCTCTGGCTCGTATGAGTTGCAGGTAATTATTATCCCGAGAAAACTCGGGTGAAACTAATTGATTTTACGCCTATAAATAATTAAAAATTCAACTTGAAACCTACATATTTTATTTGTATTGCTTCATTTTCTTGTATTTCAATATTAAATTTAAAAAAATGTGTTTTTTTTTTTTTTTTTTGCAATTTTTTCCAAAAAAAATTCGTAAGGGAAGTGGTTAAAGAGTTTAAATGGACATATTAAGTTTAAATAGCGAATGATATAAAAAATAAATTCCGAAAATAAATGACTGCGGAGTTACCCTCCAAATACAAAGCAATTACATCAAAAAAAAAAATGTCCGGTTAAGTTTCTTCTTTGCTTTTATAAAAATTATCTTAATATTTTGCTCTTTTAAGGAATATAAATATATCTCTACACTACCATCATTTCTCTGAAAATTTCGGTGATTCTTTTGTTGGAGTATTTCCAGAAAATATTTTTCCACGTAATGAATTAACCTCGAAGATAAAATGTTTTGCTCGCGCATCGTTGTACGATTTTCAATCAAAGAGATGTTCTAATACGGTCGGGATTAAAGTCATTCAAATACTACTTGCTACGGCGAAATAGACTATTCAGCTATTGTACATGTATGCGAATATTTAGTATTTTTCATCTTTAATCATTTCATCGAAATGTCTATTAACAGTTTGAAAATTAGTACCATGAGCAGTTTATTAGAATGAAATTTGTGTTAAATTTCAAACACAGTTTATCTTGGCTTGCAATTAAAAAAAAATATGGTAAAGGAAAGCACACAGTCATTTTCACCATCTTGGGCATATTTAGAAAGGGTATTGTACATATATTCTGAGTTTTGTAGGAAAAAAGCATTAAATTGTAAAAAATGTTCACACTTCAATACTGCTTTGAATTGATTTCATTTCTTTGAAATCTCATTTCAGTGCAGTATTGAATTGATTTTATTTCATTGAAATCTCATTTCAATGCAGTATTAAATTGATTTCAATACTTTTGAGCTTTTCCCGAAAGAATGTACGATACTCTTTTGTTTTGATAAATGCCCCCTTTTACCAAAACAATATACTGCTTTAGAAAGCTCAAAAAATCGATCTTTTGTGATTTTTTTTTTTAGGATTTAAAATTTTAACTTATTTTATTACATTTCTGAACAAGGAAAAAAACATTTTTTTGGAAAAAAAATATTCACATGCAACCAATATTCACGCACATTCGTGCAACTGCTGTTATAAATCAGCAAGGCAGATGAGCTCGGAATTTTCATCTAAAACAAAAACAAAAAAAAACTAAACACCATTTAAATTTACAGATATTTTACTTCTATATGAACTAAAGATTATTAAAAAAAATTTAAATTCGAATTTGTTCTCAGGTTTGTAAAAACAAATAGTGTTTTTTGCAAAATATGTATATATATGGAAAAAATGTTTTTTTTTTTTTTTTTTTTTTTTTTTTTTTTTTTCCCGGGAATGCTTTTAGTTCAAATAGAAAGTACATGAAATGGCGTTGCCATCCTCCCGCAAAATAAAAACAGTTGTTGCACATAGGTGAAAAAAACCGGTTGCATATGAATATTTTTCTCTGAAAAAATTTCTTTCCCATGTTTAGACTTGTAATAAAATAATCCAAAAAGTTCACAAATCTTGCTTTTCTCAAATCCTAAAATAAATTCCGAAAAAAATGGTTTTTTGAGCCTTCTAAGCAGGATTCTTCCTTTAAATGACATGACATGTAAAAGCTTGAAACTTTTAGGGAAATATAAATTTATGGGATAAGAAAGTTAAGTTTTGCTAATTTCCACTTTAAAATAGCAGAAACGCTAGCAAAATAAACACCATGTCCAAGGGCAAGAGCAATGAAAAAATGAAATAGAGGAATTATAAAGGAAAAAATGGTAATGTTCCTAGCGTATTCTACGAAAACCAGTGACTCAATGTGAAATTGGGCATTGGCCTAGATGTCCTGACAAAGGAATTCAATGCAAATAACCTAAATACAAATAATTCTTACAAAAAAAAAAAAACAGCTGTAAAAAATTTTCACCTAAGTTAAAATTTTTGAATCCTGAAAACTCACTTCCACTTTTCATCTCAATCAGATGTATCAATCAGATGTAGATTACCAAATAGAAACGTTTCAAATTTTTAAACTATTTTTACATGGTTATTATGATGCATTAAACTATCATTATTTCTTTTTTCAAATCGAAGTTGTTAAAATATAAAGGGTTAAACTATTGAACTCACGTAATTTTACACAAAAATCGGTTTCTTAAAATGTGTAGTTTGTGTAAAATGCCTTAAATCGTTTATGATATGTACTCAGAAATTGTAATTTTTAAGCAGATTTTGTGTTGGAAATTTACTTCACTGAACTTTTTAAAATCTTATAATTCATCTATTAGACCACAAGTTAGCTATTTCTGAAAGTCGAGTAAAACCATTATATTGCCTTAAAACAAACAAGTGGACTTAGCTTTTAATTATAGGCTTTCTTTTTTTTCTAGAACCCCTGGCATTTTGGTTTCATAATGATTTGCATATTTATGAAAGTATGATGTTGCATGATTTTAGAATCCCCGTTCTAAAATTTTAATTGCTTCGGATGGTAAACTTTTTAAAAAGAAAAATCAGAAACAAACCATTCTTGTTCTCTCTTTAATAACTCACAGAATAGTTCATTGTTGTGAAATCACCCATCTGTGCATTTTAAACTTGCACTCAAATGAAATTTGCTTTGCTTTTACAGAAAAAAACGAAAATATGAACTTCTGGAAGATTGCCAAACTAGCTGAGTTGGCGCTCCATAACTGCAATAATGAGAACTGTCTGGACTTTATCCAGAACATGGATATTTTCCTAATAGTCTTACCCAAAGTTAACCCTTAAAAATATGAAAAATGAAAATCACGTCTTTTAAAACAGTCTAAAGAATATCTTGAAGTAAATTCTTCACTCAAATTTTTGTTTGTTAAATATTGAAAAAAATAAAATAAATAAAAAATCAACAGTCTATTGATGGTTTTTCTTAAACACAATTTGTACTAATAGAGCGATTCCATACCAAATCACCGAAAAAAAAAAGTTGGTCGCACGACCGACTCGGATTTTTTTTTAATTTGGTACACAGATTGATGGTATAGAGGTATGAAAAAAGCCCAAAAGGAAAGTTACCTGATCCACTTATTTTCTGAGATACATGCCCTCAAAGTTTGTCCGCCACGTCAAAATACTAAAAAAGTGATGTTATTTAATCATTTTTTATAAAAAATCGTACTCATGCAAAATAAAAGTGTTAGATATCTATGGAAACTAGTTACTCCAGGCATTCTGAAAAAAAAATACTAGAACGTTCATAATGAAAATTGCCAAGGTACAGGGCTCTTTGAAGTTGTCACCACAAAAACTTGATTTTGCAGATTTTGATAAAATTCAGGCATTTATTACAAAAAAAGGCAAACAAAACCAAAGGTTTTCTCACTTTCTGGTAGTGTACAGGTCCTCCCTGTAAATTGCTACGCAATACATTTTTTGGGTTTCTCACTCCTTCTTGGAAATATTTTAGCTTAAAGATAAGCCGTAAGGCAAAAAATGCGTTTTTGGCCATCTTGGCAGCCATTTTTCTCATAAAGGGGGAGCAGTAGAAACTTTAATTTTTTTTTAAAACAAGCCACTGATATGTTAGCTATTCACAGGAAAAGAGTTTACTTTTGGTTATTTCTCCCATTAAGAGATATCCTGCTGACAGTATATGCATGTATTTCGCGACGACCATATGCTTTTGTTCCCCCTCTCATGGACTTAAAACTAATTAAACCAAAAAATAATGATATATTTATTATTAGCTGTATTATCTACCCAATATGTCAAGAAATTTAATTTATTAAATCATTGAACAATAAATTAGATAGTTGATGAAAAAAAGAGAAAGTATTTCTCTGATGCCTGAGTATTATGCATTCATAATTATAAAGCACTAAATACTTTCTTGAGAAATTAATTAACATAAATGAGCTCTAAATATTTATATTATAAGCAATACCCAATCTTGTGATTGGGATACTCCTGTTTTTAATTGAAGAATTTCTTGAATATCACATGATTATCAGGAAAATAAATGAGGTCTTTTCGTTTGATGTAGGATATTTTATGACAAATTTCATTTGATGGGCTACTAACTGAGCATGGTGATAAAGAGCTAGTAATTTCAGCATCGAATTCCATTTTACCTTATTAACAGTTAAATATTTACAAAATAATTAAATAAATAATTTAATATAAAGCCATGCTTGAAGAATTAAAATTAGTGCAACCTTATTTATTCCCATACTGATCTTTACAAAATTGACATGCGTTGAGCACTGATAAGAACTGACAAGAAAAAGTTTACTCACTAAAATATTAGTTCACAGATACTATAAAGCATACATTCTATTTTCCACAAAATAATACTGCAACAAAGAACAAGGGTATCCTCCTGTTTATAGCCATCAATCAGGAACATCCAATCACAAGATTGGGTATTGCCTATGAGATAAATATTCGAAGCTCCTTTATTTTAATTGATTTTTCAAGAAATTATTTAGTACCTACCCCTTTATACCCTTGTTCTTTGTTGCAGTATTATTTTGTAGAAAATACAATGTACGCTTTATAGTATCTGTGAACTAGTATTTTAGTGAGTAAACGTATTCTTGTCAGTTCTTATCAGTGGTCAACACATGTCAGTTTTGTAAAGATCAGTATGGGAATAAATTAGTTGCACTAATTGTAATTCTTCAAGCATGGCTTTATATTAAATTATTTATTTAATTATTTTATAAATATTTAACTGTTAAGGTAAAATGGAATTCGATGCTGAAATTAATAGCTCTTTATCACCATGCTCAGTTAGTAGCCCATCAAATGAAATTTGTCATGAATTGAAATTTGTCCTACATCAAACGAAAAGACCTCATTTATTTTCCTGATATTCATGTGATATTCCAGAAATTCTTCGATTAAAAACAGGAGTATCCCAATCACAAGATTGGGTATTGCTTATAATATAACTATTTAGAGCTCATTTATGTTAATTAATTTCTCAAGAAAGTATTTAGTGCTTTATAATTATGAATGCATAATGCTCAGGCATCAGAGAAATACTTTTTCTTGTTTTCATCAATTATCTAATTTATTGTTAAATGATTTAATAAATTAAATTTCATGACATATTGAGTAGATAATACAGCTAATAATAAATATATAATTATTTTTTAGTTTAATTAATTTTAAGTCCATGAGAGGGGGAACAAAAGCATATGGTCGTCGCGAAAAACATGCATATACTGTCAGCAGGATATCTCTTAATGGGAGAAATAACCAAAAGTAAACTCTTTTCCTGTGAATAGCTAACATATCAGTAGCTTGTTTTAAAAAAAAAATAAAGTTTCCACTGCTCCCCCTTTATGAGAAAAATGGCTGCCAAGATGGTCAAAAACGCATTTTTTGCCTTATGGCTTATTTTTAAGCTAAAATATTTCCAAGAAGGAGTGAGAAACCCAAAAAATTTATTGCATAGCAATTTACAGGGAGGACCTGTACACTACCAGAAAGTGAGAAAACCTTTGGTTTTGTTTGCCTTTTTTTGTAATAAATGCCTGAATTTTAGCAAAATCTGCAAAATCAAGTTTTTGTGGCGACAACTTCAAAGAGCCCTGTACCTTGGCAATTTTCATTATGAACGTTCTAGTATTTTTTTTCAGAATGCCTGGAGTAACTAGTTTCCGTAGATATCTAACACTTTTATTTTGCATGAGTACAATTTTTATAAAAAATGATTAAATAACATCACTTTTTTAGTATTTTGACGTGGCGGACAAACTTTGAGGGCATGTATCTCAGAAAATAAGTGGAGCAGGTAACTTTCCTTTTGGGCTTTTTCATACCTCTATACCATCAATCTGTGCACCAAATTAAAAAAAATCCGAGTCGGTCGTGCGACCCCCATTCGGTGATTTGGTATGGAATCGCTCAATAATATTCAAGCGTTACACAATTCATAGTAGTATTTTGACCATTAATGCGTACACTTATCAAAACAAAAGTTTATAAATAAAGAATACATCATGCTTACTGTATCAGTTTTCTTCATTGAAAAGATTAACTTTTCGCTTCCGTAATAGAATTATACATGATATTAATAAATCGTCGAACGCCATTTTTATATCTGTACCTCAGAACCAGACTAACGTAAGTCCATTTTCGTCATTTTTCAGTAGAGGGGAAAAACGATGTATTCGACAATCGTTTTCCCACTCTACCGAAAAATGACGAAAATGGACTTACGTTAGTCTCGTTCTGAGGTACAGATATTACTCAGTAATACTGCCGTGCTGAGCTCAAAAGTGGTATCTGCAGTCGAGCTCAAACTGAGACATTACTCTTTAAAGTTTTGCTCCACCGTGCATTTGATCCAGATGATACTTTTTAAAAAATTTTTTAAAAAGCATTTCTCGTTTTCAAATTACCATAAAACTTCGTATTTAAGGAAAATAAGTCACAAAGATCTACCTGGTAGCGATAACTCAATTTTGTTAAAAGGTGCAGATACGACTTTTGAGCTCAGTACGGCAGAATAGGGCATGGTATTAAACTGTTTTTACCGGTATCTTTCTTTCATTTAAATGATAAATCATACAAATTCAGATGTGTTGCCACTAGTTTATTTTCGAAGTCATTATAAAATTACAAAATTCATAATCACAAATAATACTTTAAAAAAATAGTGGATACTTCTTGATCATTCGTAACTCAAAGCCAAAACAAAATCAGTTGTTCCAAAAGTGAACACTATGCAATAGCATTCTAAAAATTATTGCACATCTCATTTGCATAGCGGCTGATTTACTAGTTATACATTTATTTTTAATATGCGTAAGCCGCAGGACAGAATAATATTCTTCACTACCAACATTTCACCCTATCGTCCTGAGCTTAGTGCTTCTTAAAACATTTTTAAAAAATTTCTCCTAAAATATATGAAACTTTTTTTTTTAATTCGCTTATTTCAATTAATTATTAGTTAAAATATTATTAGACCTTTTCACCCAATTTTAATTTAAGAAATGAAAGTATTATTTAAATTCTGCATATTGTGTTTTCATCAACTCCATGCATTTTGTTCTTCTTTCTTTTATCTTCTTGTTAACTGCACTTTAAAACATGAAAAAAGTAATATATAATCAATTCAAATCAAAGCTGCAGAAGGCTTATACAGAGTCCAAGTATAGTTTGAAGGAGAATGATTAAAATATTTCATTTCCTTCCTTAAATTCAAATTACGTATTACTTCTCAGTTTACTCTAATACAATATTTAAGTAAGGTTTCCATTGTGATGAAGACAGAGAGAATATTGGCTTTTCTTTTATTTTTTTTAAATCTTCAAAGCATTTGCACAAGAGGTCTATTTTGATTAAACACAGGAAACAACTATGAGCACAATAGCGAGAGTACTTTAATTAAAATAAATCTTTCGTTTTATTTCCCTTACCTCCAGAATCGCTTCAGGAAAAAATGCCGAAAAATCATGTCGAGAGGAAAATATAAAAACTTAATTCCACACACTCACTTTGGCGAAATAAATTAAAAGCGTCAGGAATATTCTCATCTCAAAAAGAAATTTTGCCCAAAGTCTTATATAATATCGTCATTTTAAGAATACTTTAATCATAGTCAAAGTGACTACACTCATTTACTTGACACGAAAGTCATTTTAATAATGTCTTTTCCTTTAAGAAATAGTTTTATACTCTCACAGCTCTGATTGCGATTTTCAATTAAAATTCTTAAAATTGTTTTTCCTTCGCCCTATCTGCAGTTTGGAGTCAAAATAACTTGATTTTTCTTCACATTATTCTGAACGAAATAGAGCCAAAATTTATCTGACTCCTTTTAATTGAATTTTTGAAGACTATTTTAATCTGCTTATGTTTAAAATTAAACGAAAGCTTTAATAACATGCAGAAATAAATGACATGGCTCCGGAACATAGCAGATTCATGCATCAGAAATCTTATTGAGGCAATAGAGACTTAATTTTGATGAAATTAAATATTATGGTGAAGAACTTGACCGGTTTATAAAATATCTCCTTGAGGTTTCAAAACTACAACATCACGTAAAAGCTATCCCAAAGTTTGTTTTCAAATGCAATATAGATTTAACTGTAGCTGTGGCATCAATAGATGGCGGGTAGACTGAAATCAAAAACAGAAAACGTATGTTAGTTATAGTAGAATGAACAGAAAAATGGAAAACAAAATTAATCGCATTCTACCTTCCTAAATAGCCCGAAATAAACTCCCACAACTCTTACGTTACACACGCCAACTTATCAAGGACAAACTTTACTCCCGATGAAAAGACTTAGCTCTTTACTAAGCTAAAATGAATAATGCTGATCCTTAAACTGTGTAAGTTGCTTTGAAATGAGCTTGATAGTTACCGTAAAGTCGGGTTACTTGGACCCACAAGGGGGTTACTTGAGCCCACAGTAAAATGATAAAATCTCTGTTTGGTACTAGCGTTAGAGGCTGCAGAGTGCTTCTACCTAGCGGAAAAACGAGGAACTACGTGCAAGTCTTCAACTAGTAAGTACCAAACCCAGATTTTATCATTTTACTGTAATGGGCTCAAGTAACCCCCTAGGGTCCAAGTAACCCGACTTTACGGTACTCAAAACTTCTCCTTATACAGGGGTCTGGCGTAATGAATAGTAGGATATAAAAGAAGCATAACTTTGAAACAAATTGAAAATTTGATTGAAACGAACATTGAAAACAAAGAAAAAGATGTGCCATTTACTATTTCATGCATGCCATTACATGGTTTTGGAAATGACGCCATACAAATGAATAATATCACGCAGGTTTCGAATTAAGTGTTCAATCACCAGATCTAGTACGTTCAGTGGGATCTTATCCACAGCTCTACGTATCCTTTGATCCGCGGGCATGAGGACTCCAGGAACAGATACGCACAGCAGTGGATAAGATCCCACTGAACGTACTAAATCTGATGATGGAACATTTAATTCGAATCCTGGAGGAATGTCCTGAACGTGATAAGCGAACATTTGTTCCGGTATGACTATTGTATTTAACCATCTTGCAAAACTATGTTTACCACATATTGATACTTATAAACGACAGTTTTAGTTAGCTGCGAGGAAGGCACTGTCCAATTTTTATAATTAGCAAAACTTAGCAAAAATGAAATGTCATTTATTTATTTATTCTTTTTAATATGTTTGGTTTTTCACGAAATATTTTTGGATTCTTTTCAAACATGTAAATATAATGTTACGTAACTGAATATAATAATGTCATAGTAAGGTAACATGCATGGGATACTCTAGTTTAGTAAGAAAAAATATGAGTAAAAATAGAGCTCATTTTTCATGTTTCGCATAGTAATTTTTGATCAAAACATTCAAACAAGAACTTCTTCGAGGGAAAAACAGAATAAAATATAGAAAAAAAAGGTATGATTTATGAAGCTAACTAGTTATGCTAAACGTAGTTAATCAAAATTGCTGCCCAGTTTTTGTTAGAATAAAGAAAGAAGACAGACTCATTTAAAAATGTTTATGTTACTCTTCATAAGTTATTCACGCGTTTCAAGCAAGAGTTTTAAGCACAAGTTCTGTTTCGTAAAAAAAGAAGTTTATAAAAAGTTAATTAACACCTTAAGTCTGACAAACACAGAACGGCTCCTATTTTATAGTTTTTCGTGTCAAGTAAATATGGAAATGCGATTCAAAGTAAAGTTAAAGTCAATTTACATGTTTATCTCACTTGTACGTCTAACAAAGTACGGGGAAAAAACTTTTTCACAGGCGTTTCAAGCAGTAGAATGTTTTTGCTCTTCCATGTAATGTTCTTTCCAAAAAAAGAAAAATAAATAAAGAAAAGAAAAAAAAACAATAAAAAGAAACAGAGACTGCAAGTATCTGAAAATAAAGTGCGGCCATTTCTTTTGCAGAGCCCTCAGCGCGAAAAGTACCGAGGAAAATAGATAAAAGGTCTCCGGTTCCCCTGGTCCCGATTTCTATGAGACTTGTGTAACGGCAATTTCTTTTAACAGGAAATATATCTCTTTTTGTGCTCGGTTTAAATTGTTGTTCTCGTAACTGGAAAAGCATTGGATTTTATTTCTCACCTCACTCTTTGTCCAGTGAAGGGGAAAAATTGTACAATGAACGAAGACAGTGTTGTTATCTGTCTTTCGTCTCAGGACGGGTCCAGCTGTTTCGACGACAGTTGGGAAATTTCATTAAATATCGTAGATTAATTTGCTCTCTTATGTGTTGTGTTGTTTCAAGACCATTTTTATCGACTATCCCATTCCCTGGGGTATGGCAAAAGAACTTTCCCTGCCACTGAGAATTTCCTGTGTGATATTTTTAGTTTCAAATTGACTACTCTACTGTCTCTGCTAAATTACTTCACTTGGTAAATAAACCTAATTGAGTTTGACTTTCAATGTTAGAATTTATTTTATGTATCATAGCCATTATGTGCCATTGTAGTCGATTTTCTTGCTCGAATGACTTATTAACAGTTTAAAATTGAGGCAGCTTTTGAGACCCCTTTAAAAGGATTTCTAAGGTGTTTGAAATTATTTTTCTAACTATTTTTTGAGAAAAAGGTAGTAAACAATATATTAAGCACTAAATCAAGCTTCAGCAAGAACCGAAAAAGCACTTAGAAGAATAAAACTGCATTTAATAAAGCTATTTATTACAATAAGTATAAAACGTAATTGCTTGATTACGAAAGTGATTTTTGTCTGTCGGCTGATCGATATATGTATCAAAGTGGACATAAAAACAAAACTTGAAATGTAGAGTGAATACACTAATGCGTACTTTTTGAATGTTTAAAAAAAGAGAAAAAAAATTGTTGAACTTTCAAAACTTTGAATTTTGTGTGTGTGTGATAACGACCCTTAAAAATCTTTTTATACATATGAAATTTTCATGGAAGTCTTATTGTAGGGTATAAAAGAAAATGGGTGCCTCATAAACTTCTCAAAAATTAATTTCTAAAATCCACCCCACTATACATATTGTTGTAAAAATTATTTTTAAAAAAGTCGAGGAACATATTTTTGAATTTTTACTATGTCAAAATTGAAGGAATATTTACCTAAACGCTAATACTTATTGCTACGCTTTAAATTCTGTTTGTAGTATTTCACCGTGCTTAATCTCTAAGCATGTTTGCTAGAATCTAGAAATGTAAAGTCATAGATTTAAATTATTTATAGCACTTTAGGAAAATGTCATGTTCTTAAATTAGCTAACGATATAAGAAAGTGTTATTAAAAATCAATTTAAGATTTACACTTCATTCATTGAGAAAAAAAATTTAAAATGTGAATATTGAATTAAAAGCGAGCACTTAATTCGAAATATACTTAATTATTCTGAAATTTTAATCAGTCACTGTACCCAAACAATTGTGTACAACGTCAAAAGTCCAGGAATGAAAATAAACGTAATTTCGAGCCATAAAAAATGATGTCACTGCGTGGATTTAATCTTATTCGTACAATAATAAAAATGTGCGTTCTTTATTTCAAATTCCAAATTTAAAGAACTCGTCTGTTAATGATAGTGATAAAATCAAAATAAATTTTTATGTAAAGGAAAAAGCCTTTAGACTATGAAAGAAGCATATACGTTATCTGCATGTTATTCTTTTTTTTCTCTTCATATTTCAATATTACTATACAGAAAACAAATATTTCTTATATTAAATTTTGAATCTGTTAATATAATAAGAAAAATACATAGATTTTTGTTAGTTTGAAAAATAACGAGCACGGCACATCCAAAACATTCCGTTGTTTTAAAGATGATTTACGATAAAATAGATGTCTCGCAGCCTGAGATTTCCGAAATTTGAATACAAAGCAAAATTGAAAACAAAACCCGTTTATTTAGAAGATTAGTGTTCCGATAGCTGACAACAATCGTAATTCTTTCTACCCTAACAGGCTCTTCTGAAAAACGTATATTATAAATAAACAAAATATTGACTCGCCTGTTTCAAAAGACAAAATGATTGTTATTAATGTGCAGTTTCAGAAAAGGAAATTAAATTTCATTCAAGAAATATGTCGAACATTTTATCAATTTGATGAATAGGAGCTGCATTGCAACAGATATCGATCACGAAAAGAAGCAAAACGCCCCTTGCTTTTCGAAAAAGATTGAACGCTTGTTTGCATTATGAATTCCTTTGCTGCCTTTCTTTTTCCTCTCCCTTATTAAATGTTGCGATAACTTCAGTTTTAGTTTTGAATAGGTTTGGGTAAATGGCGAGCAGATGCATTGGAAACAAATATATTTCGTTTATATAACTTATTTTTAGTATTATACATGTGTGTTTTGTTTAACCACTGTTACTGTATTTTAAATTAACATTGCCTTACACATATTAATTTATCATATGATAGCTGTTAAAACATTAGAATAATAATGGGTATTTGCATCGTTACAAAGGTAAAAATCGAACTTTAAACACACCTAATTACAATTTGGTCATATAAAAATCTACATATTTTTCTCTTACATAATTTAATGATATGTTTGTGGGTTTTCCGAAAATTTAGTGGGGATTTCTTAATTAAAAAAAAAGAAAAGAAATATGTTTATTGCGTTCGTAACAGAGGAATTACAGTGATGTATGTATTTACTCGTATTTGAGAAGTAAAATAATGAAACATAAATAAAAATACAAATAAATATGATGAAAATGAAGAGGAAAGTGGATAAAGGTGATATGTGACTTTTTTTTTTAATTTCTAGAAAAAAGTATTTCAACAAAAAATATTGTGTTATTTTGTTCAATGGATTTTTCTCAACGGGTAAAACGGAGTCATATTTTTAGTTGCCAACCATTTCTGTGACTAAGTGGACATGATACTGATGGACTTATCACCTTCATCCATGGTAAAAAGTAAGTTTCAGAAATTGTCAAATATCAACTTCATCCACTTGCCCCTTCAATTACTAAAAATCAGCAATAGTTGTTTCGAGGTTTTTGGAACGCTTCTCTTTTTAAGTGATTAAAAGAAAACATGACGATAATAGTAAAACAGGTGAAGTGAACAAATAAAGCAAAGCGAACAAGAGAGAGCGAACACATGAATCCAAGATTGTTGAAAGTATATAAGCTCTATTAAAATGAATACGACTTCCACCATTTCTAAAATATTTGATTCAAACAAGACAAGTAGCAGCTGTAAACATGAAGCATTACACTATGAACCTACAGGAAATACTAGACTTGCCAAACGTTCCGGTTTGACCGGAAGAGTCCGGTTTTCAGACAAAATCCAAGTGTCGCTACCAGTTTCCTTCAAGCTCCGGCAAATGATAAATTTGATTGTAGGGGACCAAAAATGTCTAAAATAGTCAAGGCAAATTATTATTTGAGATAACTACTTCAGAATTTGTAACTTTGACGGCTACAATTACATCGTATTAGCTTGTGAAGATTTCTAAAATAAGGTAAAAACTAAAACAGATTTTCTAAAAAAGTCCTACTGTCTAAAAAGTTCACGTGACTATTGCTAAAAGTTTTATTAATTTCTGTTTTACTACTCATATTTCAGTACAAAGTATCGATTATTTTTAAAAACGATTATTTATTTATGTCTTTAAATATTGATGAGGACTATTAGTATTCTTGAACAAAGTATTCGACTTAAGACGTTAATAATTGTAGCTTCTAAATTTCCAAATTTTTTGGTCCTTAAATGGCTAAATTTAATGAGTATATATGTTTTAAGAAAAAGCAGTATATTGTACATTAAAAACACTATAATTATTTTCAAAAACTATTTTGTTTCACTCATGCTATTATCTGCTCTTTATGGAACTAAAAAATAGCTGCACAATGATTGAAATAAAAACATCATTAACTCACGAGATGCAATGACAATAAAGTTGCGTAACAATTCGTTGTTGCTTTCAGAGAATTGATTTTTAGTAACAAGTAATATAATTACGAATAAAATAAATAATTTGTGAAGATTTAGAAGATAAAGGACAAGAAAATGAGGATTTAAAAAAAAATGCTTCGAAATTATTTTTATTTATTTATTTTTCTTCTATTTATTTTCTGTAATTTTACATGAAATATTCAGATCATACATAGAAAACTTTAGCATTCAAAATAGTAAAATAATACTTGCAGAAAAGCATACCAGGTATAAAAACTATTAATAAATACCACCAAATAGAATGAGCTCGTGTCGCAAAACTTCTTACTACCCAAAGATATGTTTAAAAAAAAACCCTTGACACATGCATGACATCTTATTATTTACCTAGTGAGATAAACTTTGAAAATTTCTAAATTTGTTTCATTTTAAGTTAATACCTCATATAATGTACTAGTTTGCAGGATGAAATTAATTTCAATCTTCTAAGAGCTGTACTAACAGAGCTATGAAATTTGCTTTTAGTAAAGTTCGAACCCGAAATTTACCTTAATCTAAGGCCACTTGGCAGGTTACCCTAACTTAGCTCGAGAGTAAAAATGAAAATTAAGGATATAGAGAATTAGTTTTCGTACCGAAAGATATCGTTATGCTTTATTGCAATGCTAACGTCCCTTTTTGCTCGTTTCTTCCTTTTTTCGTATTTTTTAGCCAACATATTTTACAGCGATTCATGGGGTCTTACTGTTATATCATTATTTAATTTTGTTTTTACTAAATTATTTTCCGTTTTTCTCTTAATTTTTACGGCTCATTCGTTTTAAAAGAAAAACAAAATCGCTTCTTTTTTTCTTACTTATATGACTAAAGAATAAATTGTAAAAGTAAAAACAAAAAATTAAAGAAATTAGTTAAAAATTTGTTAACATTTCGCGAAAATGCATTGTCTTCCGTATGCTCCAACTGCTTGTACTTCATGATGGTAATGTTTAGTTAGAAATGTTGCGTACAATTTTAATTTTCGAGGAATCCTGTCTTAAAACTTCACCTTGGTTTTTCATTTAATGTTTGTTTGGTATCTGATTCGATTTGGAATGGGAGGGGGGGACGCAAAAAAATGTTTTCTTTAAAATTAAAAATTTTCACAATCAAGAATTGCAGTCAGATATTGACTCAATGTTTTTAACACTCGTAATGGTACTCAAATTTCAATTCACCTCTCTATGTTCATATTCGGTTTAAATATCACAAAATACAATATTTTACATTTAATTAACTTTGTAGGAACTAACTTATATTTGCTGTCTACAGCATTGATGACCTTTTTTTTTTTTTTTTTTTTTTAAATTTCTTGTTCAAAAATCAATGATCGCAAATATTCTCAACACAAAATGAATAAATTGAATTTCAATTTCTTCTTGACTTTTGGAGTTTCTTTCTTTTTTTTTTCAAACATTTTAAATCAAATATGTGGACAAATTATCATTAGCTAGAACATGACAAATCGATGATAATTTTCCCATCGATCGTGAATTAAGATTTTTTTTTAATGATGCGATTGAACTTTTGGTTTTCTTTGTTGCCAACTTAAATTCAATTAGAACACGGGAAGAAATATATTATCAGCGGCAAATATATATTGATACAACAATTCGCGATTGCTCGAAACAGAACCTGCGTTACTGACTTTTTCAAAGTTTAGGGCGTTGATTTGTAAGGTTTCGTTTCAATTTTCAATAAATAAACAAATGAATCTTTCTTTTATCTTTTTTCGCTCTTAATATTTTGGTATACTTCTATAGCGATTGTGCGTATCCTTAACGTATAGCATGATTTGAATTAGCGTACATCATCAAGCGTATACTTTATTAGTTGGAAAAGTATTAATCACCCCCCCCCCCTTAAATTATCGTAATACCTTCCAAATGTGATTTTCCAAATGAATTTATCCTATAAGAATAAGAAAATAATTCATCACAGCTTTTTGCTCTCTTTTCAGAATTTATCTGAGCAAATATTTTCTTGACATTCTGTCTGTATTTCCATTCTCAGAATCCCCACTCCTTGTTGCTGGTAACTCGGAACAGAGGTTTAATGCAAAAAAAAAAAAGAAAAGAAAACAAAACAAAAAGAAAGATTTGGAACTGTAAGTATACTTCGGTAAATATGGATGAACATGGATCGGGCGGGACTAAGTTCCCATTTTGAGTGCGATAAGTTTCTATATCTAACTGTTTTCCTGTTGTGTGCCCTACTTAGCTTTGTAGCCAAAAAGTATAAAATGAATGTATTTTTTCACCGTGATTTGAATCACAAAGTTCTTTTGAAACTTGTTTGAATTAAGATGAAAAAAACATTTGGAGACGTTATTTGACTTTGGTACATATGAAAAACTAAATAGTGTGTTTAAATATTTCTAATAGACTTCAATTTTTTTCAACTTCGTGTATAGTTAGACAGTGATATATCTCTTATTTTACCTTCAGAGGCATGAAATTACTATGTGATTATTTTAGACAAGTAAAATTAATGTTTGAAGGGTGTAATATATAAAAACACTTTAAAAGAGCGATTAATTCTACAAAGAAAACAATGGAAATGAAATAGAAGAAGTGATGTATACTCTTTTGACCACTAACATTTAGAATGATCGACATTGTGAATTTCAAAAAAAAAAAAAACCCTCAAATGTAGTTTTAATACTATAATTTCTTTTTCGTCCAGTTTTTCACGAAGGTTATTTTTTTAAAAAATACAAATCATGAAAACAAACTGGAATATATTTTTGAGGCGTGTTTCAGAGTTTCGACGCGTGAAATTGCCCTAAGAGATGTTTAAAATATCTCCGTAAGTAAGTACATATGCAATGTATAGAAACTGAGTTTTCCAAGCGTAATATCGGACGCACTAGATTAGACGAATGAAATATAAAAAGTAATATAAATTTTGTTTCTATACAGATTCTTTGCATCACCATAAATGGAATTTTTAAAAAGCTAAAGGATTTATTGCTAAATAAAGGGCTACTAATCGTAGCTCGAATATCCAATTCATGTACGTAAAATTTGTATTTGGGCCATTCCACGGAAAACGGGACATTTCATAACCTGAAACAAAATCTTCACTGAAATTATACATGGGACTAAGTTTACTTTTTAAACTTCAAATCATATAAAGGAGTAAGTTTCTAGTATTTTCATTTTTTGAGTGGCAACAGGGCTTCAAAGCTGACTGACACCAGCTGAATGTTGAAGAGAAAAATTATGCTTGTTTCAAAGGCATTTTACTTTGCTTTTATTTAGTTTTATATTTCTGCTTTTTTATGTAAAAAAAGTATGTGTGTCTTTTTCATTTTATGCCTCATTTTAAGGATTTTACTGCAGTACAAGTTACTTTATTACGTGACAAAGTTAACGAAAATTCACATTCCACACGTAACAGAGTAGATGGTTATTTTAAAATTAATACTAAGTGCTTAAACTAGAAATGGTTACAGCTTGTAAGTAACGTTAATGTGTGTACGTGTAAACATTTCTGAAAAATATATGAATTAATATGCATTTAGTAATTAGTTAGTAGATAATTAAAATTGTCCCACAAGTGACTCCACGGTTAGGGCATTTTGAACAAAAGTAGTTCTGAGTAAAAACACTAGAGTAGTATTGATTTTTTTATGTGCAATCTTTTGTTTGGAAAAGTACTTTAAACCCTTGATACAAGTAAAGGGGGGGGGGGTTATAAGCTTGCCCAGGTAGCACAAATAACATTTAAACGTTTTATAAACGTTTTTAAGCGGTTGTCACAACATTAATAACCATTTTACAACGTTTAAAAAACGAGGTGTGCTACTTGGGTGACGGTATCTATCTGGGTATATATGTATTCGTCTAGTAATCGTAGTTCTTAAAAGGATGTAATTTATTCTGCTGAAAAATTCTTAAAATAAGGAATAAAATGGGAAAAAAAACTCACTCTTTTTAAAAATAAAACAGGAAAATTATAAACTTAGTGTAAAACCACAGTAATGTTTCCTCGAAATGAGCAGGTTTCTACTCCACAATATTCAGCTTGCGTCAGACATCTTTGAAACCCTGTTGCCACTCAAAATCTAAAATACTAAAAAGTTATTCTTAAATACATATGACTTGAAGTTTAAAAAATAAACTTAGTACTTAATGCCTTTGAAACCATTTTCACATTGTAAAACATCCAGTTGTCCGTGGAATAGCCAATTGGAAAAGAGTTGATCGAAGGAAAAGGGCTCAGTAAAAGCTCCTCGATAAACGCTACATGTATAAAAAACATATCTAGCTTACGTGAAATTCTGTACCAAGGCACATAGCATGCAGCACTACCTTTCTGGAGAGATTTCCACAGTTCATTCGAACAAATGTACATTATAAATTTCAAAGAAATAACTTAAATGCGTTGTTGAGTACTATGAAGGGTAGTCGTATCTAGGAGAAATATTTAAAAGGGTGGAAAGTAACACATAATTTTTAAATATAATAGAGCCAACAAAACTTCCAGGGTTTTTTAAATGGCCTAAACGAGGAAACGAAACTGCTTAAGAAAAGTGATTCTCAAAATTATTTCTCTACCCATTTTTGCGAAAACAAGAGGTTGCTATATATTTACGGACATTTGAAACAACGTAAATTTATTTCTAAAGAGTAAAATTGAAACTATATCTGACATTCCCTTTGCATTCTTTATTTTGTTAAAATTCGATCTATATGCTTATTCATGAAACTTTAATTTATAAAAGCAAATTTATTATTTTTTAGATTTTTTTTCTTATTAAGGTATTCTCTAATTTGGATAATAAATTATGTTTTACATATTAAGTTGTAACTTTTTTCATTCCTTTGAAAGTGAAAAACTCACAAGCTGTCCCACACGTGATTTTTATGTCCCACACTTGAAAGTTGTTAAAATAATTATAAATTTATAATATGTTTTTTTTAAAGCTAACACTGCAAAACTGTATTAGTTGGAAACCGTATCGTATGTTTAAAAATTTGTTAAAAAGTTTAAAAACTGATGTCCAAAAGCTTGTCCCACACGTGACAGTAATACTTTAATGAAAAACAACAATTAAAAAAGGTTTCAGGGAAAAAAAACTGCTTCACAAATCACATAGGCAAAGTACTTTCCCCGGGTTCACAAATTTTTAATCTGTAGCCGTAAATGGTTCGTATACATAAATGAATGTTCGTGATATTTTTATCATATTTATTTTCCAAACAATAAGTAACTTAATCGATAAATAAATCTCACATAATCTCTTTGTAAACATGTGCTGCTTTCCAAACACATTTAACTAAATCAAATATTTTAAAGATTGTGCACTAAAGTCTTTTTTCTAGTAAAATATGCATTACGCTAATTTGATATCTAAGCAACTGAATTTAATTGACGAACTAATCAATTGAATTGCCTAAATTTATATATATCTCATTCATAATATCTTCGTATTTCAAGCCGGAAAATTATCAAGTTCTCTCAAGCATGAAAAAAGCTATAAACATATTGAGAGAAAACGACTCTTTAATTAACTTCCCACAGAATATTAAAAGAAATATTTAATCAAATTGCATAGCGACACTCATTGCGAAATTTCAATATTTGTTCTCCTATTTGTAAATATTATGAAACATTAATAATTGACTAATTTAAATAAATTTAATATGAGTGATTTTGTTAAAAATAGTTTTCACACAATCTATGCAGAAAACGGAACCGACTTGTAAAACTCATTTGCGTTGTAATACTTTGGAGATGTTGTAAATATTCCAAACAAAATAAAAAAACTGACTGTAAAAAAAACAATTACAAACCTAGTAAAAATTATACACTGCTGGCCGCCGTAAATGCAACACCTTGAAGGAGGCGTGCAAACTATGTGAAATTTACAACATACATTAGCGGAGGTGAGATATGCAAACGATAAGAATTTAAGCGCAGACGCACATCAAACGCAGACGCACATCTTGTGATCGTTGGATGAATTGGGGTACACCGGACTGACATGGTGAATCACATTCCTCTCGGGGCACCACTTCACGTGATGACAGACGCATTGTGCTTATGGTAATGTAGTAGTCACATCACGAACCATAGCACAGCGCATTCTGTCTGTAACCCATCATCCAGCTTCTGTGCATACCATTCGACGCCGTTTACAGCATACTGGTCTTTCTGCAAGACGTCCATTGCTTTGTCTATCCTTGACGCAGAACCACAGACGTCTCCAGCGCAAATGGTACGATGAAAGAAAGATGTGGATGGCAGAATGGAATACCGACGAGTCACGCTTCCGTCTGCAACACCACAATTGTCGGACGATGGCCGGATTCTAGTTTGAAGACACCATGCAGAGATGATGCTAAACAGCTGCGTTATGCACCGCCACATTGGTATACAATACACAATAAATTTTGTTGTGATATCTCTCGTCTTTCTTGGTGTTGCAGTTTGAGTGGCCAGCAGAGTATTAACTCGTCCTATTTAGTTCTTTACCACTTTCAACAACTTCGTAATTCTTGGTGTAATGCGTTTTTTTAAGATTTTAGTTTCTTCTTTAAAAACATAAATTATAAACAATTGGTACATATAAAAAAAATAATATGGCATTGCAATGAGATTATGAGTCGAAGGTAGGAGAACGTAGAGGGCCCATGGGGAAAAAAAAAAAACTCTTATAACAAGCTTGAGAAACTTCCTCTCCTGTGTCCTTTAACGAGTTCCAGGAAACGAATTTTTGTTCGACCGTTCTTTCCTACGATAGAGATTTTTTTCTGTCAGGTTTTAGATGTTTCTTCTGAAATGAAAAGCACAAAGGTTGTACTGTAATCATTCTTACATTTTGTTAAATCATAATATTGCATTAATGTAGTTATTACATGCTGATTATTATCATGAGTACTTGGAAGTAGAAATTTAATATGATAAACCTTAAACAATTTAAGAAACAAGTAAATCAGCAGGAAAATAAATGCATAATGGATTGAAAGTGTGAGAAATTGTCAATATCTGTCCGTACAAAATTGTAGTGTTACTTGATGACTCCGGCTGATTGGTTTTACACCAAGAACGAAATTTGCACTTAATGTATAATTTTTGAACTTTTTGTTTATAGTTGAAGGTTACTACAAATGATTCGTTCGTTTTCAAACTGCAATGTTTCCAAAAGTATTTCAGCTACTACGGTGAGAAATGAAGGAAAAAAAACTAAAATCATTAAGATTTGAAATTGCGTTAACCAGGTGCAAATACAAGTGCAGTAGGGTAGATTACAGAAAGACGCCGTAGTGTTTAATATTTTTAGTACAAAATACCACATTGGTCTTATGTTTAATCAAACATTTTATCATCAATATGCGTAGCAATATATTAATAATTACAAAAAAAAATAGTTTTGCAAAATTATTCTTTACCTAAAAAAGTAATAATTGGCAACCGTTTATGTTTCTGCATCTTCCCGAAATCTTGGAGTAAGATGACTGATACCTTTGAGGTAAGATACTATATGAGAAATGAATTTATTATTTTAAATATCTCCTTCTCTCTCTCTCTCTCTCTCTCTCTCAATTATAATTTATCAACATGAAATACATAAGAGAATATATTACTAACACATGCAAATAACATCGCTCTTTAAGGGCTTCTTTTTCCTTTAAAGGGATAGTTTCCCCTTCTACAGAGGGCGCATTCGTTTTCAAATGTAAAACATGATTCATGGAGCTAATTCTGCATAAAATACACTTTACCCAACCACGTCTTACCGACGCTTCGTTGTATTCTTCCTGGCACTTAAAACACTTGTTTTATTTACGCGTATTTCAGCCTCTCAATCGAGATATTTAATATCACGCTCATTTCCCTCTCTCATATTCTGTGTCAAAGATTCATCTTTTTGGGTTTGGGAATTTTCAAACACTTTCTTCTAAAAAGTCGTAGTCAATCTAGTAGTTGCTATAATCTATTGAATTTTTTCAGCTTTTTATTTTCTTAGTGTTTTGTTTTCCGTTAGCTTTGTTTTGTTTTCTTCGTTCACTTGTTTCTCATGTCTTTCTTTTCTTTCATCTGAGGATTTTAACTCTTTAGCGTTTTGTCTCACCCTTTTTTTTCGTTAGTTTCTTTCAAAATAGTCCGGATGACAAAATTATCTAAAAACACCACTTAAATCTTTCGTTAGTCAACAAAAACAACTTGTATAACCTTAATGTGCTCACACCTTCACTCCAACTGTTGGATAATCTGTTTTTTCGCATGGTTGTGGGTAAACCAAGTGATATGCCATCTTGTACCACACAGCGTCTTATCCCAATGTAGGGTGAGTTCTGGTAAGTGCGTACCCTTTTTTGCAAAGTTCATGTTCTCAGGGATGCTGCTCTGTTGAAAAATCTTGTACACTCACAATTTTTTTTTTAGTTTTCTTTCCAGATCCTTTACTAAGATTTTCAAGCACATAATATGTCAAATAAACCATAAGCATAGGTTTTGTGACCTGGTTTATGACACCTATTCTAAGGTACGCACTTTCCCTACCTAGCGGGGTAAGTGCGTCCACCTTAAATTATGTGAATATGAGCAGTAAAAAACTTCTGGCACATATTAAATATGTTAGGTAGTTGCCTTGGGATAATTCCTAATACTAGTAATCAGCACTTGCTTGCATGGATGAAACGCAATCAGTGATATCCCTCGTGTCTTGCGAACAACTGTGATTTGAAGATTGAGAGAGTTGTGTCTGTGATTCTTCCTCTGTCCTTTTAATAAGACCAAGTGAGCAAATGTAAGTTGTTTTTATTTAGTAATAATCACTCATAGTCTACATAGTTTATTTTGATTAAATACATTAATCAGTCTGTGTTTAAGCCAGGGTTCGCACTTACCCCTTCTTAAATGTAAGATGAGACATGTGCGTCCAATAGCTTTGTTGTAAGTGCGTACCCCTGTGATTTTCTTTAATTCTCTTTGTATGGTAGATCGTTAGGTGACCTGAGTGAACAATTGTTTTTTTTTTTTTTTTGAATAAATACGGTTTTAAAATACGTTTCTTATTAGAATCAGCAGCAGTAAGAAAAAACACAAAATAAAGAGCAAAGAAAAAAAAAAGAGAATAACTGATTATGATGTGATACTTGTACTTTTTTTTTCTTGTACATTCAAATAGTTTTTCACAAGGTGTTCTTTATTTTTCTTAAATATAATTTATTCATTACTCCACCTTCGTTTTTTGAATCAGTTGGTTCCTTATTTAGTGTTTCACTTAATTTCATTGCTTCAATTGTCATTCTGGCTTAAATTAAGTATAGCTCATGATCACTATTTTCAACGAAAAATTTACTAACTGATATCTAAAAGCCAATATATTTCAGAGGTAATGAATAAAATTGAAATCTTATGCCGCGTTCAATGTTAATATAAATACTTGATGGAAATGACGTCGGATTTATAATCGGTTTATAAAAGAGTTATAAGCAAAATTAAAGGTGAATTACGAGAGTCGGATTTTCCACGTAATGGTACACACTTGCCTCATCATAATGGTACGCACTTGCTCCGCATAATAGTACGCATATGTCTAATGATAGTGATACGCACTTACCCCATCATAATGGTACGCACTTACCCCCACCTTACTTTAAAGAAAGGGAAAGTGCGTACCGTCATATAAACAAATTTTAGTTAGAGTATTTGATCAAAATACCCCATGTATGTTATTAGTAGCTATTACTTAAAAGAAACAACTTGCATTTCTTGACTTCAATTGTTTGGTATGACTACAACAGAAACTGAAACAAAACCTTCTCAATCTTTACTTAAGAGTTTTTTTGAAGACATTTAAGTTATCCCTGATTGTGTTTCGTCTATTGAATCCAGGCCTGAATTCTACCTATTGAAATTATCATTAGACAGTTATCTAACATAGTCGATGTGTTGCAGAAGCCATTTCAAGACAGTGTTCATATAATTCCCAGTGGACGCACTTACCCCGTGGACGCACTTACCAGAACTCACCCTACCTTATTTTAAACAAAAGACAAAACAAGAAAAGAGTTTTTCTTTTTTTGCTTGCGTGTTACGTCCTGGTAGCGTCCAGCGTCGTCCTTGTAATGTCCTGGTCCGTCATCAGTGCTGGATGGATGCTGCTCCTGAGCTCTCAAAACCCTTTTGGTAGTGGTAATACATAAACGAGGTCTTGAATATGCCCCAAAGGACTGCAAGAACAGATGAACATCCCGCATATTGTACCACAATAAAAAAAAAGTTTGTTTTGTTAAGTCACCATTTAAAATATGCTGCACTCGCATTAGAATCTGGTTAACAAAATTGGAGACTTGATTACTTTGTTGTTATTTTCATATATTCCTTATCATAGTACGTGCAATACCCATGGATGTATAGTGCTTCGAAAACGAATGAGTCATTTTTAGTAACCCTGTATATTTGTTATTTTTTAGTAATTTTATCTGCGTAAACTGTTACTATGCTAAATTTCTCCTAAAGAGTACAATCTGACATCAGACGTTGAATGAACTCCACATCTAACTTAGTAGTAGAGACCAAATATAAAAAATCAACGAAGGGAAATCATAATTTGGGTTCCTTTAACATACACGAAAAATTACTTTTCTATTTAAAAGTATTCTTCCTACTTAAAAAGCATGTAATGAAATATAACTACAACAATCTTGTTACTTTCAACAATTATCTTCCAACTGTTACAAAAGAATCACAAATAAACAGGTATTGTGGACTAAATATTGATGATGTGAGGGCATTTGTTACTTGCTAACCGTTTACTGGCGTAATTTATTTTAACTAAGAGCTATTTTACATGGAAATTTTTTGGAATTTTTAGGCAAACTTCAGAGCCAAGTAATCCATCAATGAGGAGAAACTGGAACAATTCTTCCAAGAAGAAAACTTTTGATTTAAAAAAAAGTAGGAAGAAACAAGCTTTTTTTTAAGAAAAGAAAAAATACGCTTTTTTTTTATACATTTGAACTTACCGTAAAACATATCATGATTTAAGATACTTGTGCTTAAGACTTGCCAAGAACTGTTTAGAAATCATTCCGCAGTTTTTCCAAAGCTAAAAGTAAATTAATAAATAAATTGGACTTTTGCATCACCAAAGACGATTTTATGAATGGAATTTAGTAGAAGTTATAAGCATAAAAAAACTGTACAAATATTTTCTTTTCTTTTTTGCTGTAAGAGAAGGCTGATTTTACTAAGATTACATAATACCAAATATTTGGTATAATACCAAATATTTTAAAAAAACAAATAGCTATGTTATATCGTTTTAAAACTTTATGTCGTTTGTTTCGTGCAGGAAACCACCAATAACGAATAAGTTAAATTTGAGACATCAGCTTCGAAGTTATCTTTTTATCATTCCATTGAAGTTCTGAAGTAATATCAATAAAATTACGAGCAGAATTTTAGTTCATGGAATCACTGAGCAAATAATATTTTCTCGTTCGATATTGGCGGTTCCCTTTAAAATATGTTTTCCCTTATTTATCTTGAAATTGCTTTTTTTTTTTTAATTAAGCTAAGTAAACTTATGCCAAGAAAAATTTCCTTGTTTATCTTAAAAATTGAATACTCCCAATGGGTTTTAGCAAACTTATAACGAAAAAAATATTATTTGTAAAATTAATATTTTTTTAAAAAGCTATTTTTACCAAAGTGTGTTAATATAAAATCACTGCTTATAAACTGAAATAAGGAAAAAGTATAAAATACTCATTAATTTCATTTTTATAATATGGAGCAGAGTATTTTACTTTTTTGAAATTTCTCAAAAGCTTATGTGTGTTATCTTCTAGCGTAAGAGATGCTAAATGAACAACATCATCTGTTTTTGTAAAAAGGTTCGTGTAAAATGTTCATGTCAAGAAAAAATATTAGTTTTGATCCAGGAAAAAAGAATAAGATCCTATATAAACTACACTGTAAAAAATAGATTTTGTTTTCACACCATAATAAAGCTAATTCTGCTAGTAATTTTACAGTAATAAACTAAAATTACTTATTTTACAGTAATGAACAGTAAAATAGCTACTTTTACAGTTTATTACTGTGCATTTAAAGTTTTAAATTGGAACCTCTGTGGTCAGTGTTATACTCTAAAAACAACACCTAATTTTTTGCAGTGTAAACCAAGAACGCAGATGATGTTCACTAAAAATTTATGTTAAATGTATTTTTTTGTATAATAATGATAAAAATGATGAAATACGAAGCTTATTTTCTAGTAATTTTACAGTAATGAACTAAAATTACTTATTTTACAGTAATAAACAGTAAAATAGCTAGTTTTACAGTTTATTACTGTGCGTTTAAAGTTTTAAATTGGAACCTCTGCGGTCAGTATTATACTCTAAAAACAACACCTATTTTTTTGCAGTGTAAACCAAGAACGCAGATGATGTTCACTAAAAATGTATGTTAAATGTTTTTTTTTTTTTTGTATAATAATGATGAAAATGATGAAATAAGAAACTCTTAAAATGTGGACACTTTAAGTACATAAGTAGGGAAAAATAATTTTTGTATTTTCCCACCATATATCATGTTAAAAGGAGTGAAAACCGTAGCTTTTAATACTTCAAACAGAACTAATGGCACAATTAACAGCAACAAGATCATTATCATAAATAATCATAAATGTGATAGTTGAATTTATATATTGTTGACAAGTTATGCATACTAGAGTAATACAACTTTCCACTGCTGTTAATGAATCGCACACACAACACACATAATCATATAAATGTTTTTAAATTTAACATGGCTGACTAAATTTATTTGGTACATTTACAAAATACAAACAACCTCATCTGCAGACATCCGGCTTGTATCAAGACCATTAAATAAAAGAACCGATCTTGTAGTTTAGAGACATCTCGAGGCCTGGAGTATCTAGACACTTTTAAGAAAACCCCATAAAAAGAAGGGCTACAATTTAGTTCCACGCATGAAAGACTTTCTATTGGAATAGCTCTCTGTTGGATCATTCTGGATCTCTATTTTAAACAAACTTTTAATATTTAATTTTTCATTGACTTTTTTAAAACGTCTTCAAAGTTATTTGGCAGAAACCAACTTTGATTCTGCTAAGCAGTGAAAGAGCGATAGTAAAATAATTTTGAAGGCCAAATAGCTTAGTTATTCGTGAAAAAGGATTCACAATAATAAAAGAAGCTAATTGGAGCAAGTATCATTAAAATTTACTGTTGTGGACAAGTTATTAACAATAGACAGAATAATTCAAAGATAGGAGTAGTTACAATATAGTTGGTGGACTAACTTCATTCAGTTCCAAAAATTCAGATTTTTCAATGTTAGTTTGAGTATTTGAAACTCCACCACTGACAACTTATATGGAGGTTTCATGTTAAAAAGTTTCTCCAACCTTTAAATAAACCATATATTGTAATAAAGGGTCATTCCATAGTGACTAACGTAACATTCAGAGCTGATTTTGTAATTGTGTTTACTTGTAACTTAAAGGATAAAGAATATTTTTTAGCTATGCTGGTGGATTTACAATGTACATGGTATCTATGTATCATTTCTACTAAGAATTTAAAACAAAATTACTGACAGTAGATATTTTTTACACCAAAATAGCAGCGTGACTAACGTAACATTTTTGCAACCCTGAAAATGAATGCTCATGTTGTGAGGCAAACATTTCTCAAAGTTAAGCAAGTGTTAAAAATTGAATGATATATTTGAAAACTGTGTAAAGTTGGCTTTTAAAAACATAAAACACATTTATTAAATCTTAATTTTTTTTAGTCTTAAGTGTCACTTTTACTCAAGATGGAGTGTGACTAACGTAACGTGACTAACGTAACCATCGAATAATAAGCAGTATAGACACGCTACAAACTATTTATTATGGCTAATCTCAGTGATAATTACAATAATTTTTCAATTTTTTAAACTCTTATGTTGTATGATTTTTGTTTTTGTATTTATTCATTTATTTTTTGATACCTTTTTCACTTCGGTATTTTTTTTCTTCGGCTGAGGTTGATATTTTCATGAAATGACCCTAAACTCCAATGAAATAACATTTTATTCAGGATACATATTTTGTCATTACTTTTCCAATTGTGCTTGGAACCGCAAATAGTTTCATATTTTCAATGAACTTTAATTTTTGGAGACATTGACAAAGCCTTTATACCATTACGCAGAAAATGTCCACTCTGCAAAAATCTCTTTAACGCCTATATTTTTGTAGAAAATGTCTTAACACCTTATTTTTTGCAATTATTGCTCCATACTGGCCATCCGATATCAGTACTATAAATTTTAAATTTCAACAGAGCAAAATTAGCATGCTAAAATAGCGAATAAAACGTATCTTAAATTGACCTGCGTGATATTATCTGATAAACGTTTTTAAGAATTTCCAGCATTTTGACCTAAGTATCCTCGAGAATACTTCATTAATCCTCCTATTAATCCGCTGAACATCAATTGCTTTGGTCACACAATCCTTTTTTACGCACACATGATGGAAATGAAAGCATTAAAGGACGACCCTCCTATTGTCCTGTCTTCGAGAAGAACTTCACCCAGAACTACTTACCTGGAGGTTCTGTGCTGTAACGTTTTTCAACCTTTAAATAAGCCATATAATAAAATAAATCTCATTGAAGCAACATTTTATTCAATCTAAATATTTTGCCAACATTTTTCAAGTAAAGCCAGGATCTGCAAAGAGTTGTATATTTTGAACGTGCCTTTAGATTTCAGAGACATGGACAAATCCTTTATACCACCATGAATACAATTTCTACTGAGCAAAAATGTCTTTTAAAGCCTATATTATTATTTAAAGTTTTTAAATCCTTATGCTTTGCATTTTGTTGCTCCGTACCGACCATCTGACATCAGTGCTGTACATTTTAAATTTCAACAAAGTTAAAATAGCGTAATAAACGCCTCTTAAATTGACTTGCGTGATCTTATCTGATTAAAGTTTCTAAGAATTTCTAGCATTTTGTCCTAAGTATCCTCGAGAATACTTCATTAATCCTTCCATTAATCCGTTGAACATCAAGTGCTTTGGGCGCACAATCCCTTTTTTACACACACACACATGTATGCTGGAAATGAAAGCATTAAAAGACAAGCCTTCTTTTGTCCTGTCTTTGAGAAGATCTTCACCAAGAATTACTTATCTGGAGGTTCTGTGCTGCAACGTTTTTTAACCTTTAAATAAACCATAGAATATAATAAATCTCATTGAAACAACATTTTATTCAGGCTAAATACTATGCCAATACTTTTCAACTGCAAAGAGATGTATATTTTAAACGTGCTTTTATATTTTGGAGACATTGACAAATCTTTTATACCACATTATATAATCCTTCATACAATTTCTGCTCAGCAAAATTTCTTTTAAAGCCTTTATTATTGTGGAAAGTTTTTTAAAACCTTATGCTTTGCATTTCGTTGCTCCGTACCGACCATCTGATATCAGTGCTATACATTTTAAATTTCAACAAAGTTAAAATGCTAAAATAGCGTAATAAACGCCTCTTAAATTGACTTGCGTGATCTTATCTGATAAAAGTTTCTAAGAATTTCCAGCATTTTGACCTAAGTATCCTCGAGAATACTTCATTAATCCTCCTATTAATCCGTTGAACATCAAGTGCTTTGGGCGCACAATCCTTTTTTTACACACACATATATTCTGGAAATGAAAGCATTAAAGGACGATCCTCCTCTATTGTCCTGTCTTCGAGAAGAACTCCGCTAACGACAAATTCCGGCTCATTGTTCCTCCTGCACTAAAACCCTCTAGCTGATAGAACACGTTAGAACACGGGGCAACTGTTTAATTAAAGCGCTGGTCCCGGTCTCAAAGAAAGCTGGAGGGTGCAGAAAGGGGGGGGGTGGCACCCAATGACTCTAATTTTGGTCCCTAGATGAGGCATGCGTCACTGGCCGAAGATAGCGGTGGTTAAAGGATAAAGCCTCTTAGATAATTTGGTTCAAGTCCTGTCGCATTGGGAAGAGTCCGAAAAAGAAATCAAGAGTTCCCCCTTCCTTTAATTGAAAAGAGAGCAGTCAGGTAAAAGTAATTAAATCTTTCTGAAAAGGGATGGCGATAATTTAATACGCTAGGGTTTCAGTGCCTGGTATTAAAACACGAGATTTTTCGTAAAAAGTTTTCGAGTGGTTTTACGCTAGGTTTCCCTTTGGAAAACTGGGACAAGAGAGGGAATTGCTGTGTCGGCAATTTTGCACTTTTAATGAAGAAATGGGCAGAGTGCTCATTGATTTCGTTACTCGATCATTACTGCTGAGAAATGCATTAACTGAAAAATAATTTTTTAGCATATTTGCAGATATTTTTCTTGTTTTAGTTAAAAGCTTGATTTTCAAATGAGGATTTGGAAAGTCGAATTTAAAAATTACACTTGGAAATAAAACATATTTAAAAGAGTCTTGTAAAATCCAAGAAAGAAAGAAACAAGAAGTGATTTTTAAAAAGTTTAAAAAGAAGCTGCTTGATGGCTAAAAAGTCGTGCAACAAATTAGAAATGAATAGATTGGATTTGTTTTTGGGAAATGTGAGTTGTCGCAATCAATGATGGCGGTTCCTGTATATTTTTTTTTACCGGGGTTATAACATCTCCTATTTTTGTATGCACCAGACAAACATTTTTACGCTGTCCTGCAAAGTAGTGTTAATGTGACTTACATTAATCTAGATTTGCGGCAAAGATTAGAAATGTTACGGTAACCAAATTGCCTAGTTACTGAATAGCCGTTCAACTGTAAGCGTAATAATGTGTAATGATGCAATTTCCCAATTATATTTTTCTTTCTTCCTTTTCCCTTGTGTGTGTGGGTTTTTTTTTTTTTTTAAGTAGTTCTTTTCTTAATTTCAACCTTTCACACTAAATCAACTTCTACTTTATTTCTGAGATTAATGCTTTCTCTTTCTCTGTTTTTATGCTTTTGAAAATTATATTAGAATTTTTTATTCAAATTCTGGTAGACAATTTTTTGATTATTGTTATTAAAAATACATTGTATTTACTGTACTTAAAAATTCAAATATTTTTTTTAGTAAACAAATAGTAAAATGTGTGTTATTACGTGTAAAAACAATGAATATTACAGTAACTGAAGATTGAAAAAAAAGCAAAAGAAATTGTTCGAATAGGGGTATTCCATCAGAAGTTTGAGAAGCGAAGGAATCGAGACACACATTCCAGGTAGCATCAACTCATCGGATTTTGATCGGCCTATCATCGAACTCCTCGTAAACTGATCCCGTAACGCACGATGATATCGTTCCGATCAGTATCCGAGCACGGTTTTCGATGAGCTACTTTTCATCGGAAAGCGATATCATTCCGATCAAAATAAGCCGAGCATCCAAAATTGATCCTAAGTTCATCGGCACGGGACTGCACTGCTCGTGAATTGCTCCAAATCTCATCGTATTTTGCTGCTTGGATTATGTTTGGCCGATGAGACATATCGGAGCAATTCCCGATGAGAACTCATCGAATCCGATTACCGGCCGATAAGAATTTCATCGAGTTTCGATGAATGGCCGATTATCGGCCGATGATATTACGTTGCTAGGGATGCATATACCCATTTCAGAACCACCATCTTTCCTTTAAAATTTATTTTAAAAGAAAAATTTTCTATTTTTTTATGAATCCATTTAACTCAGTTTCCCATCATAGTTATCCTATAAGTAATTTCAATCAAAGCATATTTTTTCCCGATTAATCGGTAAAAATTACCCAATTGTAAATGATCGGCGATGTGTTTGATCATGGATGGATACCGGTTACTACCGACTAATCACTGCATACTTAGTACAAACTTGTTAAAATTTAGAAAAAAGGAAGTTACAGGGGCATTTTTGTTTTCCTCCAAAGAGTCCCTGACTCGAGATACATCCCGCCAAAGGAATTTCTCACTTGCGATTGACAATAAAACATTTAATACAAAACAAAATATTTATTTCAATATAATAACTTTTATCTGCTGAACGGTGCACAATATTTTGTTGCAGCTCTTTTGTTTTAAAAGGAAGCAGATTTTCTTTGAAACGATGTGCATAATTTTTCTTTTTTTCTTCTTAAGTTCCCTGCAAAAAAAAAAAAATATTTTTTCAAAGTAGCTGACTTCAAAAATTTTATATGGGGGGTTCATTGGTTTGGGTTTCATTATGTTTGGTACACAAATCTTAACCCTCGTGGGTTCCTTGGGGTCATATGTGACCCCAATGCAATTTCTGTTTAATATATCTTATATCTCTTGTTAATCAACCATTTGTTTTTAATGGCATTTTGTGGCTTTTATTCTTCTAGTTTTCGATTCAAAACAATGCTATTATTGTGTTTTATTTTTCCCGAATTGCATTTTTTGCACACAAGACCCTTGGGGTCACTTCCCCAGAATGCCAAAAAAAGAGGACGTTGCAACTTTTGTCCAAGAGAACTGAACAGAAAATGCATCGAAAAATGTCATAAGTGTTTGAAATTCACTTGCAAAAAATCATGTTTTTTCAGGTCTGTAACAGTTGTAAATAAATCTACAGTTATTGTAAGTTTTGCTCTAAAATTTTAATTTTTAATGCATAAACTAAATTTTACTTTGATTGTGTCTTTTTATTTTTATTTTTTTAACATTAAAAAGTGTGTGAACTTAAATAATGCATGTAACATTCAATAATCATAATAAATTAATTAAAGGAAGCATTGGGGTCGTTTATGACCCCAAGGCTCTTGAGTGTAACTGAAATGGGAGGGACCCACGAGGGTTAAGTTACATATGGCTAAACTTTCTGAAATACTGGATTAAAGATAGAAAATTACATAATATTTCAAAAATAAACATGAATAGTTACTAAGAGCAAAAAAAAAAAAAAAAAAAATCAATCCGAAAAAAATTGCCAAAAAAAAAAAAAAAAAGATAGAAAAGAAAGGGAAATGAAAAGAGAAAGAGGTAAGAAAGGGAAAAAAGTTTTCAGAAAAGTGTCCAAGCAATAGCAATGAATGGCATTTCTCTGAAACAATGCCTTGAGATATTCCAATGACAAAGCTAATAAAACGAGCAAACGTCGTTAAGACACAGTTTAGTGAAAACAATAAGCAATCTTGATTTTTCAATAAATAAAAATATTATTTTTGTGTGTAATAATACACTCAGTGCCAAAAGTTAAGCACGAATAGGAAAATGTAAATTTCTGAAAGCCAATCTGAAGTATAGAGGCTATTATTCGCTACATAGGTAGCTGTGGAAGTATGCAAATAAGTTAAGTAACAGTCAATCAGGGCTTCGTGTCGAGAAATATGCAAAAGAGGCATTCGTATAAGAAGGAAGCATAGTGAAGGGTTACAGAAGTTACATGTGAATGCTGATAAAATGTGTTTAGAACTTTCCCACGATTTGTTTTCAACACAGACGTGTTTGTATGGCTTCCAGACGACCGACGGATGGAAGATTCTGAGCGGTGGCGCGATGTAGGACGTATTGAAGCAGGACAATCAATCACATCATCATTCTGCTACTTCACGATTATGGAAACAATTAGTAACGAGCCAAACAGTTATCCGAAGACCTGTGGCAGGTCTCCCAAGGGTTACTAACCCCTTGGAAGATCTTTACATTGCTGTTGTAGCCAAGCGGAACCGAAGAGCGACCTCCACCCGCGTGACATTTATGGTTGCAGCGGCCATTGGTAAGACTATATCTTTCACTACTGTGTGCCGAAGACTACACATGAAGGGCCTGTATGCCCGGGTACCACTGGTTTGTGTTCCGCTCTCTGTCCTATCCAGAGGGGTACGATTAAAGTGGTGCCGCCAACATGTGAGTTGGATTGTGTCTGATTGGGGCAACATTATGTTTACGGATGAGTCGAGATTTTCGCTGCAACCCGATGACAAGCGTGCAAGGGTCTGGAGAGAGCAAGGAACACCCAATCAGCCAAAGAAAATTGTCGAACATCACGCATTTCGAGCTGGAAGTGTCATGGTCTGGGCAGAGATTTCGTTGGGATATCGCACCGACCTGCACATCTACAGACAGGGATCTGTGACTGCTGTATGGTATCGGGGTGAAGTCCTAGACCCTACTGTAAGAGTGTACGCTGCCACAGTGGGTCCCGCTTTCGTTTTGATGGATGATAATGCACGTTAACATAGAGCGGCCCTAGTCAACGACTGCCTGGAGGAGGAGGGAATTGCTCGTATTGACTGACCGGCGTACTCGCCTGACCTTAATCCGATTGAAAACTTTTGGAATGCCCTTGACCGTGCTGTGTGTAGACGTGTCCCACCCCCAGCCACTCTCACAGAGCTGAAAACTGCTCTACAGGAGGAATGGCAATTACTCGACTCTGCGATGGTTGATCATCTCATAAAAAGCATGGTGACACGCTGCAAGCTTTGTATGCAGATGAGGGGCGCTCATCTACCCTATTCATGTCAGTTTTTGTTGTTTGTTTAGTTTATACAGCATTTTGTAAATGACTCCAAAATGGCGTCATCTTATAATTTAAGAAAAATTACTATTTTTTTTAATCTCTGCATGTAATTATGTGTTTTTTTTTATTGCATAAAAATATTTTCTACTTTCCTGCCGCATTTATTGTTAATCAAAGCAGTACTTGTCCCTTTTTTCGCATTTTTCCTCTCCGTGCTTAACTTTTGGCAGTGAGTGTAATAATAACTGGTTATTTTCACCAGCATTTTAGTTCCGACAAGTCTTTGTACTTGAGATATCCCATTGTACTAGAAAAGCAAATGCATCAAAATTTAGAATAAAAGAAATGAAGCTAAATTTTGACACATTTAAAAGCAAACTAAACTTTTAGAAGTAACTCATGAATCAGATGCATGAAACTGCAGCAAATATGAGAAGCTGGTTAGATTAGTATTCATTTTAAAAGCAACGGTTGCGTTACAGTACCGTCGAAACTATGCTAGATGAATACAAAAAAAGCAAAATTTTAATATGTCTCTCTCAACAGATTCCATATAACATAAAATGTTTGCATGCCTCTCGAACATGATATTCGCATACATTCAGGCATCAATATAGGAAAAGATAGAAAAAAGCATCAGACCTTTTTTGAACAACAGCGGACTGTAGCCTATCATGCATATTGCACTATATATCTGTCCCTCGAACTAACTTTTTTTACGGTTTAGATTAACTTTTTATTTCAGTCTCTGTAGTAAGGCAAAAAAAAAAAAAAAGAGAGTGAACTAACATAAGTAAATATAAATAATAAGTAGATGTGAGTGTGTGTGTGCTTAAAAAGTTAAAATTTGCTCTTACCCACATCACTTACTCTAAAGCCAATTCATCTATATATCAACGAGCGAATGTTGCAATAATATTAACATACTGGTGATCAAAATTATAAGGAAAAAAGAAAAATTGCCATATCTTTCTTGCATTTGGTCGGAAAGTATGACAAATTTTATGATTTTTAACTATTAATAAATGAAACTGTTTTATTAGTTTTATTGTAAATGTATAAGAATTTCGTATTTCAAGAATGAAGTTTGTATTTATACACCCATGTGATACGGACAAAATAACGTGTTATTAAAAATAGTTCCAAAATATTTAAATATATCTTACTTTCAATTAAAATAGTTTAAAATCACTTGTATTCATAACTATCACTAGTAAAAACGTTTTTGAATCTTTCCTATTTTTCATCTATTTTAGTAATAGCAAATTAAAATTAAAAAAAAGAACAAAAAGCCTTATGACAGTTGAATATAACAATGCGTCCTATTTTTCTGAAAGATAAAAATATATTTATTTATGAGGAATATTTTATTTTTCTCGAAGTGTAAGTTACAAACTTCCTTTCTTTTTCTGTAATAGTCCACTTTTTTTCTACTGTTTACATTTTCCTCCGAATTTCCATTTTTTTTCGCTCACGAAATTATCAACTTCGTATCCATTGGGACCTTCTCCCTGATGATAACGTTGACTAATTGCTTAGAAATAGCTAGTTGTTTCTTCACTTGATTTTATATGCGACTTTTCAAATGACATACTTTTTTTTGCTATATTTATTGCAAATGTTTCGTTTTATCATCCGCTATATTTTAAGAGAAGCTACACTTGTGTACAAAAGTTGAGCGTGCTTGGTAAAATGTGATAAAATGGTAAGTAAATATTAGTCAGATCGTTCAAAATTACTTATGAAGAATCGTTATTTGAATTTGAAACACTGCAAACGCAAAACATTGTAGTCGGCGTCGACGTTTTCAATACTTCAGCGTATGTGGGAATAAGTTGAAACTGCCTTACTCGGCATAGCAAGAAGTACCAGCTTTTTGAGAATGAGCTTGTACCCTTACCTTAACGATCAAGCAGGACGAATGATGGCTCATAGACAGGAACTGACCTGGAATAAACGCATTTTTATAACCAATAGCGGCTAAGAGTACTGCTGCTTTCATAACTTTAAGCGTTGCTATTTCCTGAATTAGTCACCCGGAATACGAAATATATGTAAGTGTTAAATCAATGTAGATAGTTTTACGCTGCTAGTTCCTGACTCTAACGGCTATAAATAAAATTGAGGTATGCTGACTAATACCTTACTTGATGGATTTGCCTCTTTTGTTGTGCTTTTGTCACCATCACTTAATTATCCGCAAATGCTTAACACAAATGATCCAGTAGTTCACTGCTGTTAAAAGAAGAGACAGAAGAAAGTTCACAATGTTAATCAAATCTTGATAATATACCATGGAAATATAAAACTCAGTAACACCGCAAAATTATGCCCATTTATATAAACATTTAGTTTGCAATGGCCGCATTCAGTAAGAACTCTGGTACTAATATCGAAACGTGGCACACTAAACATCCTATTTTTGAACATTTCAGAATTCGAGCAACATAATTACTCAACCTTGTAAAGAAAAACGGCGAATTCCTGCACATAGTGCTCGATATACACTCTTCACTTAGTTTTGAAATCAAAAGCATGCATCGTTACGATATTTTGAGTAAAAAGATAGTTTTTCAAGTATAACTCAAACTGATTCAGAAAATCTAATTTTGCGCGTCTAATTCTTTTCTGCGCGTCTGATTCTTTCAAATAATAATTACAAAAAATAAAAAGCCTGCTGTACCGCGTTTTGATATCTATAGCGTGGTTTTTCTTATCGGGAGGAAACTGGGTCATTCCACGTCAGTTCACCCGGTCATGTAACCCATGTCCTCGGATTTTGATAAAATTTGGTGTATTTAATATTTTTATGGTGGTAAGTAACCATATGAATTCTTTTACCCATATGTGATCTGGTTTTTGTTTTACAGGCCGTCAAACTTTTCAAAAAATTGCATTTTCTGTCAACCGCTAAGCCTAATCTGCATGTATACGTATCTCTTCAGTAAATTGTGACGGGTGCAGAAATCTTTCAATATTTCCAAAAATTCTCAGATATGTTGTTGAAAGTATGAGGATTTAATAAAAAAATACTTGAAATTTATATAATATAATTTTGTTTGAATAAAATTTGAATAAACTGCGACAAGCATTTTTTTTCCTGTGCAAAACATGAGTTTACTTAAGTGGCATTTCACGAAAAGGCGGAGATCCTATTCAATAATGGAAGCATTCGAAATGAGCCTGAAGGTGTGTTCTATCATTGCAGAGAATAAAATTAGTGGTTTTTTTCGTTTTCTTGTTGCTGTTGCACAATATACACATTTCAGTATCAAAATTTTTGAAAAAAAGTTCTAGTCATTTTCCTAACCTAAATTTCACTGAAAAGCAAACATACCTTTATTTTTAAGTGTATTTACAGTTCTATTATGCTACTTAAAAATCATCTTAATCCTTATTAAGCAGAAAGAAAAGTGAGAAATAATTTATGACTTTAAAATTCAGTTGGTAAGTTCAGCAAAATATCAGATGTAGAAAAAAGATGTGCAAAACATGAATTTACTTTAGTAGCTTTCTATGAAGAGGCGGAGGTCATAGAAGCATTCGAAATAAACCTAAAGGTGTGTTCTATCATTGCAAAGAATAAAATTAGTAGCTTTTTTTTCGTTTTCTTGTTGCTATTGCACAATATACACATTTCAGTACCAACATTTTGGAAAAAAGTTCTAGTCATTTTCCTAACTTAATTTTCAATATTTTTTGCGTAAAAGAAGCATTGTTCATGCTTTTGTAGCATAAAAACGTATTATATTTAGTTTTAATGAATTATAATTGTATTGAATGTGCGAAGAAGAGATAGGATAGCACAATCTTTAAAGTAAAAATAATAATTAAAAATGTGAGTTTCTGAATATTATCGGATTGTTTGTCTTTGAAGTGTTTGTGTGATCCTGTTTTCAGCAAATTTAAGGAATATACTGTTTGATATTTTAACGCTCAACCTTCCTTGCATTTGCGCATGTATCAGGTCTCTTCTTATTTTATCAAAATATGGGTCATAGTGATAAGAGGGATAAAGAATGTGAGTGGATTTTCTATTTTGGTTTGTTTGTTTTTCATTGGATTCGCTTATCAGGAAAATTGGTTTGCCCTGAAAAATAATAATAGGAGATAATTAA